>VMKM01001864.1:0-105868 GCA_008360985.2 Macquaria ambigua
GTGTGTGTGTGTGTGTGTGTGTGTATGTGTGTGTGCGTGTGCGCGTGGAGGAGGATGATATGGACTTTCTCACTGCAGCTGGTCGAGTTTGCGAGTTGACACTTGCCAGTATAATCCAAGAAGCACTGTGGCTCTCTGGCTTCCCCTCAAGAGTTGCACCGCTGGACCTCTCTCACTTTCTTTCTCTCTCAGTCTCTTCCTGTTTTTATCACTCTCTCCAGTTTCCACCAAAAATTTGGATGAACAAGCGTGAAAATCTCTTATTTTTCCAAGAAGGGCTGTTTGAATTTCGTCTCGTCAAAATAATACCTTTTTAGCATCTTCCAGTGTCTTGTTTTGTCCAAAACCAAAAGATATTCAGTTTTGATATAAAATGAAGGAAAAAAGAAAATCCTAACATTAGAGGAGCGCAAACAAGCACATTTTTGGCACTTCTGCTTAAAAAATGACGATGGGTGATTCAGTTCATGTCTTTATCCTTTACACTGTGTCGTGAGATGCTTCAGCCTTGCAGAACTTTTTGGCACACTGATTTAGAATTAAATGTGCATAAAATTACAGACAAAAGATCCATAATTTTCCATATTATTACCAATAATGGTGCAGCAATAAAAAAATGGTTGGATTGATGAAGCTGTTAATATTGCTCATGTTTTTCTTGCGTTGTTTGTTGCCCAAATCTCAGTTCAGACCAGACCACACACACACACACACAGAGTTGTGTTTTCATCACTTCAGAGGACATTACATTGATTTACATTACCCATAACCACTACTAAACCTACCCCTAACCTTAAACCAAGTCTTCGCCCTAGAATTTAATGACTTGTGATATGGCGTTTTGTCCCCAAAAGGAAGCCGAGTCCCCACAATGTGATTTATGTCCCCACTACACAACACACTGTCCCATAGCAGCGTCTCTCCTGGCCGACCACAGAAGAGGAAACGTTCTTTCCTCCAGCCTGCAGCCATGATGGAGTGCGACAGTCTCTCAGGTGCAGCATCCATCCAACCAGGCACTCAAACAGACTGTTACTGCAAACTGCCGACTCAGCACAGCCATCCCATTACACTTATCTATCGCCTTGGCTGCTGCTTCAGCACACACGTGTGCACGAGGGCGAGTGTGTGCAAGCGAATGCGTAAACGCAAGTACAAAAAAATATGCTAACAGAGAAACACACATACAGCCTGTCTGCATACAGTTTATGCACAAATGCAGGCATGCAGACACGTACTGTAGATGCAAGCATACAATACACTTCAACACGTGCACTTGCACACATGCACGTGCACACTCTCCACAGTTCCAGCGTGTGCTGATGGAGCAGTGAGCCGGCCAAGAAGTGCAGATTGACAAAGAATAGCAGCCATTGTGACCAGTCCACTGATATTTACTCTCTTGTGGCCCAAAGCAGCCCTGATGCATATTCATGTGTGTGTGTGTGTGTGTGTTACAGTGAGAAGTCAAAGAGTGGTAGTAGCTCTTCCCTCAGCCCAGTTCATTTAACAAAGAGTGGCTCGTCTGTGAAAATGCCGCAGAGCACCTAACACTGGCCGGTTGCTATGACAACCACAAAAGCCTGGAGACCCACAAACAAACAGCTTGGCCGCGCCGAGGCTCTTACAACCCACGTCCACGGCTCCCCGAGCGCTCGCTGGGATCCAACACGTCAGCATACACATGCACGTTCACACACACACACACACACCCCACGCAACACAAGTTTACAACCAGAAAAACGTCTGTGACGGTGAGAGATCGCCGTGTAATTTCCTCCTCGCTTCACCTGGACCTTAAATCCAACGACTTTCCAGGGATGGTTTGGTGGAACCCAAGAATTTCTAGTAATCTTGCTAAAATCATGCTGGATCAAATATCCATCATATTTGGATTTTCCAAAGGAGGCGATAGTACTGTACATATAGTATTTCCATTTTCTACTATTTTCTAATTCTACTTTATTACATTTTAAAGGCAAATATTGTGCTTTTTACTGTACAACATTTATCTGACATATGATCATCTTATAATATAAGATTCATTATTATAGATTTAGCTACCCAACAGTATAGTATAGTATATAGTATATAGTATAGTATAGTAGTTATAGTATAGTAGTTAAAATTAGCTCCACTTAACCAGCTACGACATTAACATGCTTCTTACAAGTTAATGCATCAATAATAATAATCCAACAATATAATATAACACTCTAAAGGGGGCATTTGTGAATAATGAGTGCTTTTACTTTTGATACTTCAAGGATCGTAGTTGTCCTTCCACCACTGAATACAAAGTACTCTCAAAGCCACCCATTCATCTAAAAACAACAAAACTTTTATTTTATTTTTCTCAAACCTGTAAACTGTCAATGATTTTCATGCCACACAGGAAACATGTCTGCTTCAGTGAAGTTATATTATATCTCTTCCATTAAGCTTCCATATTTGGTGAGAACAGAAACAAATATGTCCTGACAAATGTCTAACTGAGCATGACACAAGTTGATAGGAAGATGCAGCACTTCTGATGATCTCATAGCACACAAATTGCATGCAAATCCATGTGCAGATGCTAGTCAAATAGAGCCCAGGCATCAAAGAGGCCATGCTGAGCAACAAGTCATTGAAAAGCCCAGTGTGAGCATATATCTCCCCGCTTCACCGGCTCAAAGCAGGAGTGTCCCACGGCACAAAGGCCTTTAGAGAATCCAGTTCTCTGTACTGCATGTGTCCAGACTGAAGCTACAGCTCGGCTTTATGGTACTTAAACAAGCATGGAGGACTGTGTACACAGAGGTGCATACAGCTACAGGGTAAAACTGACATACTACCTGCACAGAGTTAAAGTTTTACTTAAATATTATCAACCCAGTGTGGACTTTTAGCAGACTTTATTCATATTTTATATATTTAAAGTAAGATCTAAAGAAAGTATGTTAATTAGAAAGTTGTTGATTAGATGTCCCTCATTGTAAACTCAAAGTATCTATGAATTTCAATACAACTTTATTTAAAAATGGACACAGGGATCTGAACGGTTGCTCTGCAAAGAGACAAGGAATTTCTTCTTCGCTCAACAGGAACAAAGTTGTTATCACAGCGACTCAGCACAGTCATAATTCCTGAGTCATGCCTGAGCTGTCAGTCAGATGCCAATCCAAACAGTGTGATGGGAAGTACAGTGGCCCACTTCACCCGAGTCAAAACACAGTAGTCATGAGTCAGCTCGAGCTCGGTTTGCCTGCAGTGGTCGTGTGATGGGAAGTGTGCGGCTCGGTCGTGGTGCTGCTTTGTGCCAGAGCAGCGTTTTTCTCTGCTGACCGTCACCTGACTCAGAGAAATGCTGAGCTGGGAGGAGCTACACTGCACACGAACAAAGGACGCTTTCAACATACATCTACACATCAACGGTACAGTATGTGTCCCCTTAAGGCCATTGTACTTATGTGCTACATTTCTATCCACCAAACTGGGTGTTATCAGGAGAACAGATGCAACATTTTCTTTAAAAACAAACACACTTTCTGAATCATGGCTTGTATGTTTTTATTATAAAAGAAACTTTCTGATTGGCTAACAGGTATCCTAAAACATATTCTATATCTGCAGCAACAAAACGTACACATTATTCATTATTTTCTTACATCAGGACACCTCAAAGTGCACTATAGCTTCTTTAACATATCCAAAATAAATGACACCTCATAAATATGTATGACTCATCATGTCTGTTAGTAGTTTCTCACTTCTTCTTCCTATTGTTCAGGATTTCTGACTTGAGAAATATCAGACAATGAAGAGGGAACAGCTCATTGCCACTGTCGTAAAAAGTTAGCAAATGTAGTTTTCAATTATCAATTCTTACTAAAATGTCCTTTGTAACATTTAAAAAAAAAAAAAAACTTCATAAATCAACGTCAAACCCACAGCCAGTTTGGTATATATATTGTATTCATAGCTCGCACAGTGTGGTCTATAAGATAACATTGTAATAATAGCGGTGAGTAAACATGCTAGCAGATTAGCTACCCACATCAGTCATGTGACCCTAGCCTTGCAGGTTGTAACGGTCCCTCAAGAGTCACCCAACGTACAGCATAACACGAAAAAAAAACAGATGTTGTAAAGGCCGTAGTAAGCAGTAAGCAGTACTTAGTACTTAGTTAAGAAGTAGTATGTCAAACTTTTAAAGTTGGAAAAAAAACAGTTTGTATAGGCTACAGGGCGTTTCTGGTAAAATGGCCAATAAATGCTAATATAACAATATGAAAAGTGACATATAGTCGAGAAAATAAATCTCACCACAGGGTCTATTTAGTGGCTGTTCTGGAGCTTTCAAATGACCTGCATCAGCAGACGCAGCTGCCTCAGATTGTAAGCCAACATGGACATTAATGGAAGTCCTTAAAGTGCTTGGAGGAAAATGTAAAGTTTGAAAAGTTCCTAGATCATGTGATATGATTGAAAGCTCCAGAACTGCTAAATGGACCTTGTGGTGAGACTGTTTTCGTTGAACTTATTTCTTAATTTATATTTATTTTATAGAACATATCAAAATGTTCACATATGGTTCTTTGCTTCAACATGTATTGTTCTGGAAAGTCAAACTAGATCTGATATGTAGAAAATGAAAACATATTGTGTGTGTGCGTGTGGGCAGGGCAGAGTGACGGGACGGGGGGGGTGGGGTTATACGTGGGATCCTTTGGAGAACCAAACACACAAAATTAAGCTTCCTGATCATCAGTTCCACATGTGAGTCAAAGAGAGAAGCGGTAAGGTTTTCAGTTCAGCAAATAAACCGGACATGAAAGCTGGTTTCAGGAGAGACAAGCATCAAAAACAAGTCCAGGTGGTACATAAACTGAAACCTTGATCACAAGTTAGATGATAAACTCAGCTGAGCTCCAGTGGCCACTTGACCTCGACAAGAAATATCCATTCAGAGTAATGTATTTATCTGACAAAAAGACATTATAATACGCTGACTTGCTGAGTGGAGGAGTGGACATGCTGCTTCGCAATATTTTACTGCTTTACAGACATATCATGGTGTTAGAAATGGTGTTAAAAACTACTTCCTGCTAGAAAAACATGCAATAGAAGTGAGGATGCCCAGAATACACTTAAATTCAACTTTGAGCACTTCATGGGCGACATTTTTCAAAACACCAGTATCATAAAAGCTAAAACATAAACTTTGGTTTGAATATGTGCCCTTAAAGCCACTACATATGTTCTACACATCAACACATGTATAAAAAAAAAACAGCCTGTTTAAGACCTCCGAATCATTGCCTTATTGCTGTTTTCACCAGTTGGAGAAACAGTAGACCAAACTGAGCTTTGCAGGTGGGATTAAGAATGGGGACGATACCTTCCTACATAGCCAGCTATCTACAAATGACCAACACAGCTGTACAGGTTGTTGAAAGTCAAGTTACTGTACAGAAATAACTCATAAATCAGCATTTTTCTACAACCAAAGCTTCTGTGTCGGTCGAGAATGACTTTGGAGGGACAGTTACGTCACTCGCTACTGAGTGGTTAGGGTGGAGCAACACAAATCAAATGTTTAAGAGAAATCTGGAGAAGATGCCTCGACCAGTCTCTTACAAGAAATTGTTCTTTTGTTACTTTTTTCAATTGGTGCAAACTCAAACTCATGCAGAATCTTAATACATTTTAAGGTGCTATTACATTTAGGATGATCATTCCTTTCTCTCGCATTAGAAGTACTGTATTAGAGGGATAGTGCTGGAAGGTTTCCAGCAGCATATTATAGTAAGATAGCCTCCGCTAACACCAGAAGAAATGATTACATTTTTATGACACATTAGGCTTATTAAGCTTCAGGGAAAAGGAGCAGTGGCGCTACTTCACTCAGCAAAGGCCCTTTAATGAGTGAGGCAATTGTTTAAACCGTCATTTAGTAGCTACATTAATATTGAGATGAGACGCAGGAGGATCTGTGTGACTCAGCTCAGCAGTCTTCTTTTCGTGTTGCATTAGTTAATCAGAGCAGCACGTTGAAAACCCTCTTGAGTTTTTACTTATTTTCTTCTGAGCGCTTACCACCTCAGCCTCACCCTGGCCAATTTCCTGGGAGAAACTCTGTGCTGGGACTGTTTTGGGGCACCACAGGTGAAGTGAAATATTCTGTTTTTTATTCATGCCAACAGACGACTATGTTGCAGGGTATCAAAAGGTGTAAAGTAACAGCTTCACTCAAATAAGACCTGACCCAGAATATGACCGACAGCAGTGACAGCAGTAACATAACATTAGGTTTTGAAAGGGGAACTGTATTTTCTGCTGGGCAAACAACATTTTTTGTGGGTATCTGTGTTTTGTCTCTGGCTTTTCTGGACCCGTGGAAGGTCACAGTGGTTGTAATTACGACGGGCAAGAAAATGAAGAAATGGTTCATGGGAAAGTCAGAGAGAAACGCAAAAGAAGAAGAGGACGTGCACACACATCTGTCCTCTGTAATGCTCATCACAGCCAATGAACTTCAATACTTAAGTGACCAAAGCTACAAATTAACTGCACAATCATCTGCGGTGACGGGCAATGCTGCTGTTACCCTCCCTCTCTGTCTGCGTCCATCCACCAGCTACAGCACCTGCCAGCACTTCACACAGCTCAAACCACTCTGCTGCCCTGCCGCTCTGCCAAGGGCCCTCCACTACACACCAACAAGTAGCAGGCTGGCTCTCCCCTTGTGCTGGGTTACCAGGGGTGGGGCAGTCGAGGGGAGGTGTCTGTTACAACTTGTAATGAGATCTGCAGTGAGCACTTCACCGCGGCTGCTGTTGTTTACTGTCGCAAATGAAGTGACGTCGGGAGCGTGCAGGCTAATCCTCCAGCAGGGAACAAAGACGGGAAAGTAGCGCAGGGCAAAGAAATGTCGGTCAGGTCTTGTTGCTGCTGCAGAATTTAATTGTGCAGACTGTACCGCAAACAGCACAGAGTCATCGGTGCGTAGTGCAACTTGCCTGCAGGGAGCCAACTTTAACTGACCATGAGCGCTGGTGGACCAGACGATCAATAGCAGCCACTGATTGAAATTCAGACGTTCAATACTTGTCCCACTTTAGAAAAGTGGAAGAGTGCAGCAGAACAAATAGCCTCTGGCCTCGGATTTCATCAAAACACTCTCTTCCCAAGGACTCACTAACACAGACTGATGGATTGATTTATCTCCAACATTATCATCATTCTAGGTCCACAGGAACATTGGCTTTATGTCCTTTCTATGCACTGTGGCTTTAATCGTTGCACTTATTACCTACTCCTTGCCTGTAACATTGGCCACCTAGGAAGGCTGATTCACCGCATTGAATTTAACTCCCTCTGAATTAGACTTAATTGCCTGCAGTGTAAATAAAACCCCAAGAAACATCCTGTCTTCATTGTTCAAATGCTGCAATTGCCTATTTATTACATGCAGAGCAAACAATAGTGATGCACCACCCTCTGCGCAGTGGAAGACAGGCTTCCTGATAAAGCTGGAGGGAGATGTCAACACGTTCATGCTAAAGCTAAAGCAAGGGGAAAAGTTTTTCCTTAAATCCATCGCCACCCACTCAGTCACATCGTGAAGAGGAGGAGCAGGAGGAGGAGGAGGAGGAGGAATAGATGGTGGAGAGAAAGAGCAAAAAGAGACAGAAAGAGAAACTGGCTTAAGAACCCTTTCATAGTGCTTTTATTTTTACAGATGTTAATTTTTCCACTATCACTGATTTACATAACATAATAGTGTTTAAACTCCTCTTAGTCCTTGTCATTAAAGCTCTTGCAGTTCTTCACTACACTCGTCCGTAGAAAAAACTCTTGTGCTACATGGGAAGTGATACGTTGATAAGTTTCCGGCAGAAGCAGCAGTGGCTGATTTTGGATAAACAGCAGAAGAAGAGCTGGGTAGTTAGTGTGAGCAGTGACGGCCACAGACAAAAGAAAAGTCAAACTTCCTCAAGAGCAAATCCAAGAAAAAGACAACACTGTGCTGAACACACGCTCGACAGTGAAATTACCTTTAAGATCAATTTGTAACTATGATCTTAAAAGGTTAACACATTAAAAAGCCTCCCCTAGCTGATGACAGGCAGTAAATACCTCCAAACGGTAGGCTGACTGCTAGTTAAAACTTAATATCTTGTTTTCTATTTCCTCCAGCGTTAAAGGAAAGGTTCAGCATTTTGGGAAATGGGCTTATTTTCTTTCTCGCTAAGATTTAGATAAGAAAAAAACAATACATATAATATAAAGCTACAGCCAGCAGCCGGTTGGATTAGCTTAGCTTAGCATAAAGACTGGAAACAGGGGGAAACAGCTAGCCTGGCTCTGTCCAAGATTAACTAAAAAAGTAAAAAGTAAATCTACCTACCAGCACCTCTAAAGCTCACGAATTAACACATTATATCTTGTATGTTTAATCCGCACGACAACTGACTAGCCTCACATAACCAAGGCTAGCTGTTTACCCTCTGTTTCCAGTCTTTATGCTAAGCTAAGCTAAGCAGTTGCTGGCTGTAGCCTTATATTTAACAGACAGATATGAGAGCATGGATTGTCTCATTTAACTCTCTGCCAGAAAGCGAATAAGTGCATTTCCCAAAACGTTCAACTTTCGCTTTAAATTAAGACAATGTGTGGGCACCTTACTTTTCTGTTGAGTAATTAGTAAAGTAATGTAATTACTTTAATATCTAAGAGTAATTGATTACATTTTTCGAGTATCTCACTGAACACTGGTAATGACAGCTCAAGTGTGTTGCAGGAGGGAAACACCCTAAAGCAACTTAAGAGTAAAGAGTCATTCGATAGCTCATTCACCATCCTGGCCAGTGATGATAAATTATTGACTCCAGGTTGACAATGTGACAAAGGATGGCCTCCTGAACACGCTCTCTTTGTGCAGAGACCTGAAAGCTCCTCTGTCTGAACCTCTTCTTCCACTCACTGCCTCCTCCCCCCTGCTTCCTCCCTCCTCTCCTTTCTCCGCCCGGAGCTCCACCCACACAGCTACTGAATGGAAAGGTGTGCCTGCTGCTGCCTGCTTTTACCACAGTATCTGTTTACTCAAAGCTGCTTTCACTTACATGAGACGCACTGCAGCTGCTCCTGTGAGGAGGCTTACAGCTAATACACTCGAACCGAGTAAAGTACAGTTCGAACCCCCCTCGGCTTCAAAGAGAGACTTCGCGGCGAGCACATGCACTTGAGAATGCATGTGGTTTGATTAATAGCATTAGCGGAGGAAAGAGCCGGCTACATCCTTCCCATGTGGTGCAGGAAAATTCCTTGGAAACATACAGACGGATCGCCTATAAACCCCCTCTGGGTCATATGCTATTGAAGACATGTGACCATAAGCATGTAGTGGTTCCAGACGTGGTCGAGCGTTGAGCAGGTTTTTGCTCCGCACTCTTTGCTCCACAGGAAATGCACCTTGACCCCAAATTCCATGGTGGATGTGGAATCCAAAAGACTCCCCGTCTGGGGTCTCAAATCTGCCACCGAGCTGCAAATATAACACTAAACTCCAGTGTGTGCAGGATGAATTGTTATGAAACTATGAGGCAAAGCAGTCAAATGTATCCAAAACCCCGATAAAGTCATTAAAACTCATTGCACAATTGGCTTTGAAACTGTTTTAATGGCCTATAACCGAGAGCTGATTTCTGTATACGTTTCTAAATTTGGAGCAGGGGCCTGAGAAAATAAGCTATGCAAGAATTTGCATCAGGGCTCTGGCATTTGGGAGCTGTTCAGATAAGAGCCTGGTAATTGCTCACATTTGACTTTTCAAACAGTGAATTCTAAAAAACCCAGAAGCAGTGTACGACTTTATGAGGAAGAATTAGCTTTCCCCTTCCTGAAACAAATAAAGGAGAAACTGTTCAGGGACGAGAAGCGCAACTCAAGCATGAAAATGTCTTCCAGACCAAGAGAGGATGAGGAGTTTTTCTAAGGTTCAACCTTCTCTCTTCAGACTTATAGAGCTGGGATCTGGTTTCTCAATCACTGGCACTGAAACAGGTATTACACCAAAAAAACGTTGTATTGCAAAACACAGAGGAGATGCAGTTCAACAACATTCAAACAGAACAAGACTGAAAAGTTCATTCATGTATCTTAAACTAGTTGCACTCCATTATTGAATTGCTAAAGATGGAAAACAACCTGTGAGCATTTAAGGAGGCACATTTTACAACTTTAATCCTATAAATATTGTAAGTCTGGGATGTGGCTTGTTAGTTTTTACTTTTTGATCACTATTACATCATCATGAGAGTCTACAGCCATGCTAGTGGCTCTGTCAGGCTGTACTCTGGCACATTGGTGGTTTGAGCTCACCATGCTAACATGCTGATGTTTAGCAGGTATAATGTTTACCATGTTCACCATCTTAGTTTGACATTTGCTAATTAGCACTAAAAAGGTCCCGCTGACGCTGATGGGAAACTCTTTGGTTTTGAAATTTTGACCTGATGATCACAAAGGTTATTACAATTCATCCTGCGGTGAACAAGAATGATTGTACCAAATTCCATGGCAATCCACCCAACAGTTGTTGAGACATTTCACTCAAAACCACAAATGTGAACCTCATTGTGGCGTTTAAGGAAAAAGTCAGGGGATCACTAAAGTCACTGAGATTCATCCTCTGGGAACCATGAGTGCCTTTACAGAATGTCATGGCAATCCATCCGATAGTCAATGAGATATTTCAGTCTGGACCAAAGTGCTGGACCAACTGACCACCATTGCCATCCATAGAGCCACAGCTAAAAATCAAATTAACTTGTTAACACAGTGAAAAAGCTGCTATTTTCACCAGCATGTGTTCTAAAACAACTCTCTAAAGGATCAATCTGTGTGAGCTGTCCCATTGACTTTTCTTGGGTAAACACTGCCACCCGAGCCTCAGTACACCGCACTGGAGAACAATACCCCTCCCTGAGACGTGGAGTCTGGTTATGTAAGAGTCATTAGACACAGGTCAGTATCTTCTGACACACCATACATCAGCCAGGAGCTTCAGGCTATAAAGAGTAGATGGCTTCCTTGTGACTGAAAGCTTCTCATTAGTGGCAGATAACGAGATGTTTCGGTTAATCATGAAACATGCTTGATCAAACGCTGACTGTGTTCGCACAGGATCGGCTTACAGCCAGAGAGAAAAAGAAGAAGGGAGGACAATTGGAGCAAAACCAACAAGGAAATCACGCTGGGACCCAGAAATATTCATGTTTTTGATAGAAATAGAACATAACGTAAAACTGCAATGCCTCATTTTCAGCAGCCATTACATTCGTGTCTTGATAATAAACTTTTGATGATGAGCTCATCCTTAATTAATCATGTTTAAATGATCAGATCTGATAAGTTAAATTGCTTCCGTGGTGAATAATCAATTTCAATGAAACGTTTGAAAGCTAGTTTTAGTCCATAACAGTGTCACTTAAATGCCGATTTAAGAGAAGACAATCTGCATCTTCAGTGGACAATTCCTGAATTTAAAAAAGTAGGACTTCACGTCTAGTCGTACCGCCTGGCTGAGCTGGGAGCACACGCATAAAACTTCCTGCACTGGGACGAGTGGATGGCTGGATGCTCCTGGGCCCTCTCAGCTGGGGTGTCAGCCTGTGACCCCATCAATCAGGACAAACGAGGCAGGGCCCTGACAGCGTGACCGGGGCGGGATGATTGGTTCGCTGGGGAGCTCCTGTTGGGATTTATAGTTCGGCTGTGTTAACCACGACAGCGAGCGGGCGCAGGATTATCAGCACCCCAAGAGGACTCGAGACTTCTATTAAGATATCTTTCAATTCTCTTACTTCTTACTATTTCACAGAGAACAGCAGCAGCCCTGACAGATGACTAAGTGACTGAGAAATGGATAGTGAGCCGTCTCTTGCTGAGAAACAGACAGAAGGTTGCTCATTTCCCTGAAGCATCTTTGAGTCAGACAGAAGTGGCATCAGAGACGCAGGGCTGCTTCGCTTTCTCACCTTTTTTTATTCACTCTCTTGCCGAGAGTTAGATGAGAAGTTTGATTCCTCTCTCATACCTGTCTGTTAAATATGAAGCAGGAGACAGCAGCCAGTATGCTTAGCTTAGCATAAAGACTGGAAATGGGGGAAACAACTAGCCTGGCTCTCTCTAAAGGGAACAAAATCTGCCTACCAGCACCTCTAAAGCTCACTGATTTACATGTTATATTTGTTTGTTTAATCCGTAGAAAAACAGAAGTGTAGAAATGGCAGGTTGCGTTTTTACGGGGGCCAGTTGCAGTGCTTCAGAGCTTTAGAGGTGCAGGTAGGTGGATTGTTTACCTTTAGACACAGCCAGGCTCCAGTCTTTATGCTAAGCTAAGCTAACCATCTCCTGGCTGCAGCATCATATTTAGTGTACAGACATGAGAGTGATATCGATCTTCTCTCTATTGAGTTATGAATGGAAGTGTTGAAAAGAAGTGTGTGCCCTTTTTTTAAGAAGTGATGTCGAACACAGTCTGCTGTAGGCCAAAGAGCAGTTTACTTGAGCAATTGGGGGTTTACTGCCCTGCTCAAGAGCACTTTAAAAGGCCCTGAAATCCTACTTTCTCGATCCGTTTCTAATACTTCATGTTAAATAGAAAAATCTTGTGAATTTAAAAGTTTTTAGGGGGTTTTCAGCATTTGAGGGCAGAGAAAGTGTTACTGCCGCATCAAATTTTTTCTCAACTTTCCCAGGGGATCTTAAATGATGACCTGCAGATGACTTCTCTCATAAAATCACATACAAAATGTAATTTTAGTGACTGAAAATATCATGCAAGCACTATGTACTTGCATGATAAAAACTGCATGTGAGTTTAATCAGGGGCTGTGTCTGGCTGCAGGATGGAAAACATCACATGACACAGCCAGACAGTTTATTGAATATGGAAAAACAAAAAAGTGACACACTCTTCAGCGCGCTCATGTTTTATGTAGTGAAAAGAAGCAACATTTCAGCACATAACGCCTTTATCAGGGTGGAGAGCAGAGCCGACTGCCACAGAGAGAGAGGGGAATTCACTCTTTTGACATTCCCTGTTTTGTCACCGCTGGTCTGTGACACTCTTCTTCTTTTGTTAAAAGAGGGCTGCGCAAGGTGCATCATGGGAACAGAGGAATCTGATGACAGGAAGCACTTTGTGAGGTTGCCAGAGCTGACATTACACATCCTATTATACAATCTAGCCAACAGCTGCCGTAGTGGAAAGAAACACGTAGCTTTTTGGTCATTCTTACTCGTACTGAAACGTCACACGCTCATTCATGCGTTGAGTCAGTTTCCTGAACCTTGAAACTTGTCAGATACTGTAATTTAGAAATTCCTGGGAACAGAAAACAAAAGCAGGATTGTCTTCCATCTGGAAAATTCATCTTCATGCAGTTACAGTTAAGTGTTATTTTCCAGAAGCAGTGAAATGCCAGTTACTGTAGATGTAGGTCAGGATGCTCCGTTTGGACGCCTGCTGCCAGCGACAGCCCCGCCCGGGCAGCGCTGATTAGTCAAAGTGGGGAGTGTAAAGTGGTGACAAGTCTGATGAGTGATTCGCTTAGTGGGCACTTCCTGCATATCTGTCACACAAAAAGACAAGTTCCTGCATAGCCTCCTGGCCTGCAGGGTGGATTAATTGAGTCTTACATCATGATTCGTAGAAATGTATTGACCAACACACTCCTGCTGCTGCTGCTTGTCAGCCTGAACGCCCAGACCTTCATTACACTCCAATAAAGAAAAATCCATGAACTTAGTCAGAAGGTTATAAGAAGAGACACACCAGATATTTCATAGTTTAGCTTTTTTCTCCACTTAGTGTGTCAGAGAAAGACTTTGAAAAGGGGTATATGGTCTATGTCTGTCAGAACTGATCAATTTTAGACTCAAAGTCACGAAGCGAGATAAAGGTTTTATGGCAAAAGTGAAGAAATCTTGATCTTATCTGTGACCAGTCTGAGCAGGGGAATGTGGGTGTGGGTTGGGTGTGTTTGGGAGCACAGAGGTTGGGGTGTGGGAGATGGGAAGTGGGAGGCGGGAGGTTTACAGGCAGGGCCTGATCGAAGGTACTGCAGCTTATATCCTTATAAGGACAAACCTGGACAAATTTGCTACGGCGGTTATCACCTGAACTCCACCTTCCAGCTATGAAAACAACAGAAAAAAATGTTAGAGACTGAAAAACAGATGGGGTGTGTGTATGTGTGTTTGTTTAACAGAGTTCTGATGTAATAAAGACCAATAAGACTAATATGTATATATAAAAATAGTCCTATGTTGTTGAAAATACGTGGGAGCTGCAGCTTTAAGTAACATCTGGCTCAGTGTACCTGAGACACCTGGGTCTGCAGAGACTTTAAGATTCCAAGATAAGAGGATGCCAGCGCCCTGGTACACAGGAGTCAGGTTAAGACTTGCATCGGACTCAAAATTTAAGCACTCTCTGACATGCTGGGTTTGTGTGCGTCAAAGAAAAATAGAGCCAAACAAAAAGTTCTCACCTGCGCAATATGTACTTCACTGTTTTTTTTTGTATTTTCTCAGTGTTAAAGTCTAAATTTGACTTCATCATTCTACGCTGACATTTCTTTTTGTCTCTGGGACCCAAACAGGACTATTTGGTGATAAAATATTTGCTCTCCACTTATCACTTCTTGACAAACAAATGATTGATCTTCAGACTATAGAGAAGTAAAACCACACACAGGGAAGCACACTGACCAATTGTGAGCTATTATAATTCCAGTTATATGATTGTGGACTTTTGTCTGCAATCTGCACTAGCAAAAACATGCAAATGACCAACTGTTGCTTGTCTTTCTTTTCGTTTATTTTGGGTCTTACTTTTCAAAGCTTATACCTTGTTTTAATGAGCCAACCAACATCTATCTTGAAGGCTAAGGAAGCATATCCAGGGTGCCGGTTGATTCCTTTAAACACTAAACAGGTCAGAATTTAAATATCTCAATAATAATGAATGTTTTTCTCGATGGGAAACAATGAGCAAACATGAAAGGCTTGTAGAGTATCTGATCATCAGCAGCAGGCTGATTGCTGAAGCCTGGAGGGAATTCAGGTGGTGTGTTTGTGTGTGCACACATACATATGGATGAATGTGTGTGTGTGTGTGTGTGTGTGTGACAGTAAACTACACTGGCCCTGTGGCTGAGGACAGAGGTGCATGCCTGCCAGAGGGGCTGCTGTCTTCCCTCTCAGCCTGTAATTGTGTGCGCGTCTAGTCAGATCTCAACATAACTACTTGTCACTGCTCTCTGTGGAGAGAAACAGATGAATAAAACATTCCTGCTCTCTGCAGGATGATTAGATCAATGAGGGTCATGCAGGGGCAGAAATGTGTGTGTCATCACCAGAGGAAAGTATTTCACCATGAAGGAGGTCTGTGATCCAGACTGGAGGGGATGTGTGAACTAAACTGTCAGGTGTTACTGCTTCCCTCAGGCCTGTGCAAACTTTTTCTTTACTGCATTAAGAGTTTTCATTCCTAACAGGCAGTAAAGAAGTAGCAGCATGAGATGATGTCCTCTAATGAAGAATGAAGAATCCCTGTCTGCTGTTCACACCTGACATCAAGCCTGCATACCTTTCCTTTATTTCCTTTCATTCGCTGCCTTTCGACCGGTAGCAGCCTGCCGATGACATAATCCAGGAAACTAGAAGCTGAGAGCTTCGCAGTGCAAGAAAGAAACTTGGGGAAAAAGTTTTCCAACGGCAGCGAGAGGGGCCGATTATTACCATTTTTGGGCACGCTTGCTCCCATGCAAGCCCAGCCCAAACCGCAGCACTTACTCAGATTCCACAGCGCTTTTCTTCCCCGTTTTTCAAAAGCGGAGGCCAAGTATGGAGAGCAGAGAAAAAAAGCAACACCCCCTTCTCGAAACAGACCATTCATACGCATGTCTGGAAAAAAGAGCAGCAGCTGTTAGACGCGTGTAGATGATTTGGGCTTGTTAAGACAATATATGGATGTCTTACAGCCCTTTATTATAAAAGGGGACCCCTGTGCACACCGGGTTATGGAGCTCATATTCACCCAAAGGGGAAATGTTAAGCAGTAATCTATTCAGACAAGTAAAGCTGAATAAACTAACTTCCAGACTGTGGTCATTAATACAACAAACAACTTCCAGTACAAATAAAAATCTATTTATTTGCCCCAAAAGTCTGTACTGCGCTGTAGCAACACGCAGAATCCGCGCGTAAATTACATAAACAGTTAAATCAAGTGCGTTATGGTGGGTTTGTCCCCCTCCTCACACACACACACACTCCATCCCCCGGTTGTTAAGCATGGCCTAATCCACGTCGCATCATAAACCAGATGACAGGAGGGGCCAGTCACACACCATATGCAGTGGAGCGCATGGCTGACATCTGTTGCGCTGTAAAGGTGGGCGCCCTGTCCAGTTTTTAATTGTTTTTATCCCCCCTTTTACACTCCCCTCCCCTCTTCTACTCTTTCCCTCCTGCTGCAAAGATAATGGGTGGGCCTCCTGCATGTAATTGCTGCTACAGGATATTTCATAACGCTACACAGGATACTTGCAAGTGTGTTGAGAGATCATGGAGGCGAGAAAAGTTTTGGAGCGGAATCGGGCTCCTGATAAAAGTAGTCGAGAAAGCCGCGCAGGTGATTGCCAACGCGATAATGAGCATAATAATTAAAGTAAACAGCTGCCAGTCGGTGTTTGGTGCTGTTGGCTGCCTCCCTGCTGCGCCAAATGATCAATATGCTTTCAAAGTAGTCAAATGCACGCAGCAGACATCCTCGTTACATGTGTGATAATAATACTAATCATCTTTATTATCATTATCACAGGCAACAACCCCACTTCCGCACCTTTACGCCGGAGGTAGAAGGAAGTCAGTCTCTCACCTTTCTCTGCTGCTTCTCCCATGCAGGATCCAGGAGGAGATCCCGATCCCAGTCATCTTCTTGATGCATATACTTTTCTTCTCCATCATACTGATCCATATTATACATGTATCTATAAAGCTTTATATATATATAGACGCTCTCTCTCTCTCTCTCTCTCTCTGCTTCTCTCGTGTGTCCCCCGGTCCTCGGCGAGGTGATGTTTCACAGCAGTATATTAGCTCAGTCTACTCTCCGCCACGCATTCAAGACGGTGTGTGGATGAAATTAACGGTCCACCCCCGGCGTCCCTCTCTCTCTCTCTCTCTCTCTCTCTAGCCCTCCCTCTCTCTCTCTCTCTCTTTCTTCCCCCCTCCAACTCTGCTTCTTCTCTTCCTCTATCTGCTCTAGTTTTTTTTTTGCCCAGCAGGAGCACTCCGCGGTAGGCAGGTCTAGTAGCGAGGAGCGACAGACGCAAAAACTTTGCTTCAGACGATTTGAGTCGATAACCGACCGAGGAATCTGATTGGACGCCTCGGGGGCATAGGCCCTGCCCCCTTGAAGCGGATTGGCCGGTTCGGCTGTCAGTGCGGAGGCTTTATATCCAAGGTTGACTGCATAGGTCGATCCAAACATCTGACTGCTTGACTGCGAGGATACTTCAGACTGTAACCAGCGTAAAACAAGTGTAACGGGTTACTTCACACGGTGTAACTGAAGCTCTAAAACTGGAAACTTTTCATTAACTAAAACAACATTTCAAACAATCGCTGACTAAGCTGTTTTGTTGATAATGGGTGGGTTTTTAGCAGTGGTTGAAGACGTAGTTGGATCCTTTACTAGCTACCCAGAGGTGGAATGAAGTCTACTGAACAGAATAATATGTATTATATTATCGGATTATAATTATTAGTATTTTAATGTGTACATTACTTAAATGTTGAAGCTGGTAAATGTGGGGCTAATTTTAACTAGCCTACTTTTATAGAGCCTATAAAGTTTTATCTTAATCTATAACATTACATCATGATTTATTTGTTGATTATATTTTGTAATATTGATCTGAACCTGTAAAGTAAAGCTATCAAATAAATGTAGTGGAGTAAAAATTACAATATTTGCCACTGAATTGTAGTGCAGTAGAGGTATAAAATGGAAACACATTGAGACACATTTCTATATATATATATATATATATATACACACACAGGGTGTTACTGAGCTCTTCCATCCTGTGCAAGTACATTTACTCAAGTACGGTACTTAACTACTAATTCGAGGTACTTGTACTTTACTTGAGTATTTCCATTTTATGCAACTTTATACTTCTACTCCACTGTAATATTTTATACTCCAATATTGTACTTTTTACTCCAGTACATTTGTCAGACAGCTTTAGTTACTTTACAGATTACAATTTTTCATCCCCTTCCTGTCCAGTGAAAACCATGTATCTCCAAATTTAGTGATTTGGAAATTGAATTTTTCTGATAGACTGAAGGAGTAAGTGTTCCTTTATGGGTTGAGAAAATTCCCCTCCTTCTTAAGCTAAACAAACTATTTAAAACCCCCCTGGGATTAGCTGGAAAATGCATCGACACAAAGCTGAAAACACATGATGATCTTACAGAATATGACGCATTGCTGTAGATTAAACTACCCAACAGCATATAAAGTAGTTAAAATTAACACAATCTTAAACAACTACAGCAGTAAAATGCAACCTACACATTAATGCAGCAGTAATATTAATCCAAAAACAATATATAATATAGTAACACACAGACAGGGAACATTTTTCTGCATAATGAGCACTTTAAGTATATTTTGCTGATGATAGCCTACTTAAATACTTTTACTTACTTTACTAGGTTTTGAATGCAGGAGTTTTACTTGTAGTGGAGTATTTTTTCACAGTGGGGTATTGATACTTTTACTTAACTAAAGGATCTGAATACTTCGTCCACCACTGGCAAATACTGTACACTGTACAGTATGCTCAAGTGCAACAGACTTCAAGTCATTCAGAAAAGAAAGGCGAGTCACAACGCAGCTCCTGTAAACGTGTGAAGCGAAGGCCAGGTCTGTCTGCCTTGTAAGGTAAACCGACTCTCTCCCTTTCCTCTCCCTGTCACACACACACACACACACACACACACTATACACAGAGAGCAGGAAAGATGCCGACACGGGATAGCCCCGACAGTCAGGAGAAAGTGGAGCGCTCTTCCATATATGGACAAACTTCCAAGAGTGAATGTTTGGGAAAGTGATGTCACGGACCGGGAGCAGACTGCCAGCAGCTCCCTGCCTGGTCCCCGGCTAAAGGAAGCAGCAGCAGGCAGCCCGGTGGTGATGAAAGTCAACGATAGAACAAAACCAAAAGTAGCTGACTGCAGCTTGTTAGTAATGGAGTCTGGAGATAATTATACACTTTTCCATTAGCTAATTAACCTACAGTCATTTTAAAAACAAAGTGATTCATTAAATTTACATTTAAATTATACTATTCAGAAAACGAATGGCTAAAAGGTTACGCAATGTTCATCATCCGTGCCAATTAATAACTCCATTTCATTATTGTGTCTTGAAGTAATTAATGATTTAATTAGCTTATAAATGGATTTGCTATTTTGAACAGGAGTCTACAGCCATGCTAGCAGATGTAGGCTGTACTTGGGCACAGGGGTGCTTTGAGCTGAATGCTAATGTCAGTTAGCTAACATGCTCACAATGAAACGCATCAAATCGTATCAAAGTCTGCTCCGCATAAAACTCTTGACAAGTAAATCTAAAAAAATCCATCTTCCAATGTTGAAATTCAACATTACATCACACAAAAAAAGGTTTTGTGGCATTAATCTGAGCAAAATAAATATAAACAAGAGTCTAGTCATGCTAGCAGCTGTGTGAGGTTGTATGGCACAGCAGTGCTTGTAGCTAAATGCTAATGTCAGCATGCTAACTTACAGCAGGTATAAGGGAAGCAGGTATAATGATTTACCGTGTTAACCATCTTAGTTTAGTGTGTTAGCATGCTAGCATTTGAACCAATAAAAGATGCCAAAGTGGTGGACCAACTGAGACTGCCATCCCTCGAGCCATGCCGCTAGCCTGGCTAAAAAGGCTTTTAATTGTTACTTTTGTATTTAATTTGCTAATGAGTTTCTTGCATTAATTTCCACAGCGTCCATTAAGTCATTTAAACACACAGCCAGTATACCACACAAAAAAATAAGAGGTCCAAGCCACAGAGCAGCAACAAGAGCTCTAATTGGACAGCTGACAAAAGAGGCTCTTCCTCTCAACACTGCAAATGATGGCTTATTAAACGCATCAATTAACTCATTATAATTAACCACTGAAATGTGTATAATTATTCTGGTGGCACACTCCAGACTGCACAGTTTGGTTTGGGTAGACTGGAGAAATTTCACCCGATCCTGCCACTTGACGTCAACATAATACTATTCAGCAGAATCCCAGAATATCTTGTGAGGAGCCAGTGGTGCAAAGGAGCTCAGGCCCGCTTTCTGAGGCACACAGGTCATGTGAAGAGCTGTTGCATTTGGCTCTGCCTGGTCTCTGGCAAGTTCCCAAGGTATTCCAGTCATGTTGGGAGGGGAATTCTTAAATAGCTGTCCTTGCTATTAAAGGTGAACCATGTATGGGATACTGCAGAACAACCATGATAATCCCATTGAGTTGTCCATGTGTTTGGGTTTGTGGTCAAACAACTTAAGCCAAAACACCATCTGGGACCAAAAGGGACATACTGTAGGCACGGGATAAAGAACGTCAGGACTCAAGCTAAAAGGAGAGTTTTGCTCTTTTGGAATATAATGCAGCAGTGGGTGAGAGCTGGATTCAACTGGAAGATCAGGGGTCAAATACAGGATCTGGCTTAAAGCCCCTGAAAACCTGGTTTCAAATCTTAAAGGGGAACTCCACCAATTTTACACTTTAAAAGTCTGCTTACAGGTCTTGGGTATTACTACTGTATATGTGGAAAAAGTTGTTTAAAGCCTTTCGTGTGAAATCTGATAAATTGCCTCAAGTGATGTCACGTGAGTCAGTGTCGGTTGGGGCTGCAGACTACAAGTTTGAAAATGAAAAAAAATCAATGGAGTTAGAAAGAAGTGAGCTTACCAGACCTCTGTAGGCTGATCCGCATATCTGCTCGAGGCTAGCAACTCAAGGCTACATTAGCCGCTACTAGCATAAAACATTCAGGTGTGTAATGCTAGTAGCGGCTACACAGAACTGTAGGCGGCCAAGCTGCATTGTGGGTAATGTAGTTGCTGGGTTTTGATAAGGAAGAAGAATGCGTGGAATAAAAGGAGATGATATATCTGGTTCTGCCGCATCGATTTTGTCCACCATGAGTCCGACGATGTTATAGCAGTGCAAAGTTAAATCAGTGCAGTATTTCTATGTAACATGAAATAGTCCTGACTAAATATGCATAAATCAAAGTCAAAGTTTGGAGTTTAACACTTGTGTGGTTGTGGTTTGATCAGATTTGATTGGCAACAACTGACATCACAGTTTCATTCAAATGTCGCTCAATCCTGATTGGTGCAGGGAAAAACATGTCATCACATTTTTTCAAACTGAGCCCCGCCCACCACAAACCAGTAAGAAAAGCAAGGGCAAAAACCCAAACACAGAAATCTCTCATGTGAAATAAACAAAACTCTATCTTTGCCAGAAACAAGTGTGTTCACGTGGGACCACAACACTCACACATTGCGAGAAGCTGACTGCGAAAATAGGTTTTCAGGGCCTTTAAGAAACTGAAAACGTTAGGGTGTCCCCTCCCAAACCAAAATGGTGCATTTGACCTAACCCATGCTTGCTCTAGTGGAAGTCCTCAAAGGCTGTGGTTGTACTGGACTCCTCCCAGATGTGAATGTGACCTATGAAGGAGGGTGTTGCTGCAAAAGAGCACACATAACCAGTTAACCTTCCCTGAATAAATATAGATAAAAAAGTCCATTGTAAGTTCACTAATGGGTGCGATTCTCTTCTAATGTGACCAGCCAAACATGTTTTAGCATTGTGCTTAGTAACAGTAAAAGATATTCGACTTAATTCTTTCAGGGAATTTGTACAATTCAGCTCTCCACATAATTTGATTGATGTAACAGCTGTAAAACCGTATTGTTCGCTGTTAAAAAAAAGCTGACTCTCTTGTACATGTCTGCATCTGTATCCTGTAATTAATCATTAACCCATATGCAGCCCAGCAGGCACACTCCAGTCAAAATGTAAACAACCCCAAAGCATACAATATCTCTATTTGAATACTTGTCCCAGGGGACACATGGGGGTTAAATGAAGGGTGTCTACTTACTGCAGATAAGTGACGGCCACACTGAGAAGATTTAAGAAGTAGAGGAAATTATTTTGACAAGAGGGCAGTACAAACAACTCGATAACCCTCAACTACATGTCTGCCTGCCCTCAGATTACCACTGCACCGCCGGCTCGTGAGGCCGTGATGCCATGTGGTGTGTTTTCTTTTGTAATCTTTCCCAACAACCACTGGTATGCCCTCTGGTAGTCTGCTTTGTCTGGCAGAAGAGGGCCGTCGTTCAGGCTGCAGACAGGACACAACTGGCATCACTGTTTCCTCCGAAAGCAATGACATCATGCGTTTCATGGACAATCATTACACAGTTGGGGAATCTAAGTGGGCGTGGCGAGATTATCTGCTGAACAAATACTCGTCCATTTATGGTTGTTCACCTCATGACGGGGCAATATCCTGTCTTTTTTAGGAATGTTGAATGTTTTTGTCTTTGGTGAACTTTTACTTTGAAAATTTACTTGATATCCACCTATTTGAGTTTCTTGACAAAGTGCGGTATTTACAGTGGCCAAATCCCAAAAGCAGGCATCAGGGCCGAAGCTAACGTTAAGATCACTGAGGTCATGTTCTCTGTATTTGTTCTGGGCATTGAAAATTGCACATAGTTGGTATTTAATTAGCTGATTCAAGTATTTGTTAGATTCAATATATTTAAAGCGGCTATAAGTGATATTTTTATGATAACAAAATCAAATGACAATGTGAACAACGCTCGGAGTGATGAACATACAGAGAATTATCACCCGAATCTGCAGCTTCCATCGGCTTTACGGAGCTTTATAGTGAGTTTCAGCTCATTGTTTAGCTGTTCGGCCCACAACTTTACTCTTCTGGTTCACTCTCAGCGCTCTCATAGTGTTGTTTTCGGACGCAGCAGGCAGCTGTTTTTAGCGAAGAAGCTCTAAAAAGCCACTGTATGCTACCTGCTCAGCACCAAATGGCAGACAGACACAGTTAGCGACTAGCTAGTGAACATAGTGGAGCATTTAGCAGCTAAAGAGCCAGATATTTCCCTCAGGAGTTGGTAGAGACCAAAAACAGAGCTAAAAGAAAAGGGGATATTGGACTAACATTCACCAGGTGGACAGAAACACGACTCCAAATGAATGATAATGTTGCTCCATAACTACTGGATAAGTATATAAGCAACTTCAATAATTCACCAGAATTATTGTATGTCTGGCCGTGTAAAGGTTTTTAAACTGCTTTTAGACAAATATGTTGCTAAATGATATTTACAGAAAATATAATTGATCAGTTGAGTGTATTAAATATGACAAAATCCAAATTCCCTTTTGTCGTCTGATCAAGAATTTCTGAGGGGGTTAAAGGGGGGTTGCATATAACCTCAGTATGGCTGCGTCCCCGCTGGACATGATAGGAAAATTCACTGTTGCTGAACATTATTGCAAACTATTTTAACTATTTTGCTTATAGTTTTGCATCAGCTTACAGGCTGTCAAGTGCAAGAAGTCTTAGACCACTTAAAATTAAAATTATTTTTAAAGCTACTGAACATGCAAAACATGAGAAGTAGCCAAAGTCAGAAGAGGAGTTACAGAAAATCATCCAGACCATATAACATGAAGTGTACACACGAGAAACTGAAGAAATTTCCATAGAACTACTGGAGGGAAAAAAGTTATTAACACTACCCAGATAAACTGCTTTAACTACAGTTGAGCTTGAAAGTTCATTCTTGAACTTGGAAATAGTAGTGCATTTAGTAGTTGTTGTGGAGCTTTCGATCATATCACACCATCTTCCTCAGCAGATGGAGTTTGTCCAGTGGTGATAGTGTTTTGTCATCGACTGTTTCCATGTCCAAGAATGAACTTTCAGTCTCAACCTTTAATATGGAAGACAGGTCCTTAAAGTGAAAGTGAAAGATGGAAATTTGAACATCTATAATTCCATGACAACAGAGCAAAAAGATCATGTGCTGTGATTGAAATCTCCAGAACAGCTACTAAATGGACCTTGTGGTTAGTTTGTTTTGTCAACTGCCTTAAATACATTTAGACATTCAGAGTGCCTCAAGACTCTGGTACTAGAATGTTTTCCTCTTAGTATCTATCCACACAGAAAGGCAGTTTTTCCAAAGAAGACATTTTCTCTTTGTAATGAAACTCTTTGTGGTATCTGAATCACCGCTTCAATTCTCAGTAATGTATACGTTTTATTCAGAGTGGCAGACTGCTAATAACCGATTCAACTATTCCCTTAATGAAAGCAAAGATAGCTTTTGGTTCAGTCAATAAAATATTCTACTCTGGCTGACCGACGCTGGTTGCTCAGGGTCACGGCCAGCTGAACAGGCTTCAGATTTCTTTCACAGAAGAGTTGAGGCTGTGTTGCCAGGGCAACTCAGTTAGCAGTTGGTAAGCGGAGGACCCAAATCTACACTGAAATAACTTGTTTTCCATCATTTCAGACAGACGTGTGTCAGAGAAAGTCAATATTTCACCGACCATACTCTACTGTGAATAAGCGAAGCCTCAGGAAGAAGTTTGCATTGTCACTGGAGAACAAATTATTCTTTAATTGCAGGAAAACAAAAGCAGGCGCTGGTGTGTAATGGTACCCAGGGGCTGGATAATGAGACAAAAAACAATTGGTAGAGACACTGAAAGCGTCATTTCAATGCACAGCTTAAACAATCGGTGCTCCTTAAGATTTCTATGGAGACACAGTCAATCCTTCAGACACCCTGAAGCAGCAATCACTTTAAAATGAAAATAATCCCAATCAGATTTATGCTCAGTGTGAAACCGTAGAAATAAAATGTTGCAAAGCTTTTGTCGTCCATAAGACCTTTTCTTTTTGTTATGGTTGGAGGAGCTCCAAATCCTGGGTGGAGCTTTCTGCAACAACCAGAGAATGAGAAGGAAAACACTGATGCTGCATGAAAACAAATGCGTTTCACTTAAAACACCATTGTTATCAACAATATTTAGCTCATCTTTTACCGAAAGAATGATGACATTGTCCAATTCAATTGTTCGGAAACAAAAATTCACCGCACTTTCTTTTTTAGTTCCTTAACGTCTTTTGCTCATATCAGCGCAAGTTCACGTGTCACATGACTACAAGACGCGAAATGAAAAAGTGGAGTTGTAAAAACCCATAGAAAACCCACTTCCTAAATTAAGTCTGTTAACAAATGATTTCTTTCCGGGATGAGAAAGAGATGTCATTACGTTTTTAACTTCTTTTCCGAGGGTGAGGAGCCCAACTCGCCCTCCTCTGATCCCACATGAGTCCGTTTCAGAGCGCTCTGTGCCAGGCCCTTTTCTCTCTGTGGCCTTGTGTTTTCAGGTGCAACGGCAGTCTCTTCCTCTGATTCTGAGGAGACATGGAGGTTCTCACTCACATATGGTGCCAAAGTCCGGTGCTGACCATTCACTCCAGGGCTACGTCGGCTCTGGGAGTTACTGTCTAAAGCCCCCGAGCTGCTACAAGCCTCTCCGCTATCAGAGCTGTCTAAAGCCGGCTCTGTAGCAGCCCTTTCTTCAGTCCTGTGTCCATCCAGTGACCGCGGAGACGCAGCTGGATGTCTTTCCAGCTCAGTCCTTTCACTCCCTTCCTCATTCTCTTGGCTCTCGGGGGACATTACTGGGCTCAGACACACAAAGTCAGAAGGGCTCAGACATTTTTCCTCATCTCTGGCACCGCCAGTGCAGGGCTTGATTTTGAGAGAGTTTTGTTCCTCGACCGACGAGGAGGAAGACAGGTCATCGACTGATATCGATGGGTAACTGCAGGAGTCGATGGCCGAAAACAGAGCCTGTACAGACTCAGGTCGATCCCCAGCTCTGGAGACTACATGCATGCGTCGTCGCCTCATGACGTTGCGCCGCCTCACTGCACTGCGCCGCTCCTCGTCATCACTGCTGGAGCTGGAAGTTGATGTGGACGAGCTGGAGGCTTCGGCAGGAAGTGAAGGAGAGGAAGTGGGGCTGGACAGCGTGGAGTTGTCCCTGGGGCTTGGGGAGCGAGGCCGGGGCATGGGGTCGAGCCAAAACTCACTCGAGTCAGAGTCCTCGTTCACAAGAAAGCCAGACTGGTGCCGCTGATGCCTGCTTCGTCTCCTCGCGTGCCCCTCCACCTCTGCTGCGGCTTGCTCTTCCCCTCCTGAGGCATCAGGTCCGGCCAGAGAGGAGGACGACGAGTTATCAGAGTCGCTGTGGTGACCAGCAGCAGAGGCAGCGGTGGGAGCTGTTGGTGTGGCCCGCGTAGAGCGGCGTCCTCGGGCATGGAGCTGCATGATGGCCTCCTCGCTCAGATCACTGTCAGAGTCAGAGCTCCAGCCTTCAATCTCTCGTCGCACCAAAGAGTCAAAGAAGGCCATCATGCGTGGATCCTCCTGGATGGACTGGCTGACGTAGTCGTGGGACAGACCACTGCCGCTGTTGAGCACCAGGCTGATGTACTCCTCATGGGTGTAGAGGCTGCGTGACTTGTCCTCCACGCGGCCCTCCAGATCGCCTAGACTGTCGGGCTGCTGGTAGGGACTCCACACCTGAGACGGATGGAGAAATTAAGTTACAAAGAAAGGATGGCGAGGGGGAAAGGTGAAGAGCCAGAATAAAAGAAAGATTTAAAGTTTTCAGAATGACAGAATGAAAAATGGAGGAAAAAAAGAGGAGCAAAAAAGGTAAGAGTGGGGGATGGCCAGGTCAGTTCAAAAGATTCCCTGTTATTGATAGCCTCATATTACAGAACACCTGGACCTGTATCACCTTTCGCTCTGTACAGTAAAATGTACAAAACAGACAGCTTGTGTTACTGTGCGGACAAAAAAATAATCAGAATCTTTCTTACCCTTGTGCAAATGCTTTTGTGCGAATAGTTTCTCCTTCTACTAAATGGGTTTTTAGACTGTTTGCAGGGACTTAACCCAATTAAAATAATCTGAGTAAGAAACCACATTTTCTGATTATATAAATCAGAAAATAAAGGTCTCAGTCGGAGGAGTAAACTGAAACTAATGACCGGCAAAACCAAATGTCATCTAAGTTGATTACAGGCAGAAACTTCTTTCCTATTCAAATTATTATTTTGTTATAAAGTCATAGCTGTGTGATTAAAAGTGATAATAATAAAGTTAATATGACGCTATTCAAAGGCTTGGTAGAGATAACTTTTTATTATTAGTGTAAGCATGGTTTTAGGTTTGCCTAATTACACAAGTAAAACAGAAGACCAGAGGTGCGCTTTATTTCTCTTCTTGCACTCATTTTCAGCCAGAGAAAATAACAGGGAGGACCTAATCCAATCCAATCCCAATACTGTCCATTAGTGAAAAGTATGTTAGACTGTTATTAAGGTAATAAATGCATTTATATATAAAGAATGACTTAGGGGAGTGGACTGCTCACTGATATGAGTAAAGGATAACAAAACAACAAGTGTTCTGTTTCTATGAGCACAGGCAAAATAACTGACTGATGATGCTTAACTGAGTCAGTCAAAACTCAGCGAGACATTAAACCAACTTCAAATGCTGCCTGGTGTATTCATAAAGGTCAGCAGCAGGACAATACAGTGACTCAGAAAGCTTGCACTGAATAAGCAGCTCCTGTGTGCTACGATTGTTATTCCAACAGCGTAAAATCTTCATGTTGTGTGGAGTGTTTTTCTTTAACTGCAAGCTCTTGTCATTATATCATGATGCAGTTTTCTTTTTATTATTTTAACTACAAAATAAAGATGATGTTGCAGGCTAATCGAGCTTGAGCTACAGTGAAAGCTTTAGCAATAATACTTGATTTACTGATATGCTTATGAAGCCTTTGGTATTTGAACCTTAAATTGTTAAGACTTTTGAAAGCCTGGCAGTGTATCACATAGTCTGGGTCTGGTTTCAGAAAAACTGTATCTGTGGAACCATTCTTATCTTCCCATGACCCAGTTTTTGCAACACTGCCCAACTTCATTTGTTACAGACGACAGTCAATAATAGGGGGAAATCCATCCATTTTTCATTCCCCCTTCACAGAGGGAAGTCAGAGTTCAGTCAGTTACTGTGTGGTGTCACTGGAGATCAATGTCTCACTTAAGGGCCCGTCTACAGTCTGAACATCCGAGGACAAAGACTCAAATTTAGCCTGTTACAGAACAATTTCTCCAACCACTACATCATCCTGATGCTGCAGTGGATAGAAGATTTACCTCTCTCACCTTTAGGCCTCAATCCAGTCTATAAAAACCACAGACGTCTTAACCTTACATACAGCAGTGATATTCATTCACTAACCTTGATGACTTTCTCCACGCCGGAGGAGCAGATCATGTAGGTGTGAGGGTTGAAGCGAACCTGGTTCACTATGGAGCGGTGACCCTTCAGGACCATGAAAGCCCCGTTTACCACACGACCAGGGCCTCCTGGAAGGAAGAACATGATGTGGGTTTGTTTAATGTGACACTAGCAGACAAACTACATCAGCTCAGAGTCACAGAGATACAAGCCTGTGACAAGGACTCATTAAAACAAACACACTCAGCTAAACAAAGACTGCCATGATTATTCAACCTGCTTCTGGATATTCCAAGACAGAAAATACAGACTGTGAAATATGGCAGTCGTAACGGCAGTAATGTAATCCTCATAATGTGCCATTAGTCTGACATTAAATAGGCCCAGAGCACATATTTTCAGTGTGAGTAACTCCGGGGAAAATAAAATCCATAAATGTGTCAGGTGGTGCCACAGAGCTACAAACGACCACATTCTTGGATTTTCGCATTTTTGGGATTTTCTTCCCAGAGTAATTAGATCTGAGGCGTGTTCACAGTAAGCCTGTGTGGAGCAGTTATTTCAAACTTTTCAGCATTTACTTTTGCTTTTAAGTTAGTTTAGAAAAGAGAAAAAGTTTGATACGAGTAAGAACTTAACCTGAACTAGAACTACAAAAGGGAGGATTATATAATGAGAAAGACGTTGATATAGGATATCCGATAGTTACTCATGCCTGGGAAGTATATTGTGACCAAACGAACTGAGGGCAAACCACAGTATGGGCTGACAAAGAGCACAGAGATGTCCATCATCCTTTCTGGGGCTAAAACCTACAGCGACTAGAATCACATTTGTTTTGCCTACCCTGACGCCACTGAAATCTTTAACCTTCCAGGATGACAGATCACCAAAACTTTGTCCTTTAAACAAGCTATTTATAAGTTGTCTATCTGTTTACAAGCCCTGATTTCCGGATGAACAGTGTGAACTTAAACAAACCAAACACAAAAGAAACAACAAAGTATTTAGCAGAGTAGACAGAAGAAAAACACTTCTTTTGTCATGAGGAGATGCAAAATTCAATGTAAATCACGGCCTACACATCAGCATACATCTACATAAATATGCCGTCCTTGCAGATGGATTCAATAACTCACCTGCTTCTGGGTCCTTTGGGATTTTCCACATGTAGAGGTTGAAGTCATCTGAGCCAGACAAGATGTACTGAGGGGGGAATAAAAGGGATGTTTAGAGATTTAAGTCCGCTCCATTTCATGACAAAACTTTCCATCAGACCTCAAGGGAGAGGAAACCTTATATATCTATATCTATATACATATAGATATATATATATATATATATGCATACACAAATACACACTCACAGACAAACCCTGGGGGGTCAATATATGGCACAAATCTTATCACAGCCCTTTGTCTCATAATGTGGATCAAACACGCTCTTGACATGACATGACAGTCTGGCCCTAACATGGCTCCTGCTCCTTGTCTGAACTGTTATTACACTTTGTAAACAGATGGTTCCACTTAAACCTGTCGCTGTAGGTAAGTTTTGACAGAGCCGGAGTGGGGGATGGGCTTGGCTCTTATACACATATATGTCTTAAAGCAACATGTAGAGAAAGAAGGGCTACAAGCTGACTTTTTTGGCTAAATTAACACTCTTGGTTGTTCGATCTGCCAGTTGGCCATTCGCTAAACCCCCCCCCCGGGCTAGAGATTGTCCAATCATAGCTTAGCAACAATAACTAGGCACGGTATGCCTGTCGAGCTCATGACTGGCACATACTTGGCCCTACTGTGTGGAGGCTAGGCTAATCAGATAGCGGTCCAAAGTAACATAAAAGTAAAGTATATTGTGGTCAGTGGAGGTAACTCCGCCACAAGCTTCTATCATTGCAGCAAATGTTATGATAATTAGCTAATTATTACGACTTGCTGCTGAGTTGTGGTTGTAGCTATTGGCTGGTTTGATTAGCAAGGCTGTGTTTGTCTATGCTACATGTTGGTGTGAATTGACATGGTTGGCTGAGCGTTGTGGTGAAGCTATTCCTGAACTTCAGAGGTGTACCAGGTTCAAATCCTGGCGGGAGCGTCCGGCTTTACAACGCTGTCTTAGCCAATGTTACTAACGTATGTGCTGTAAGAGTAGCCATCCAGTCACAATCACAGCCACAGATAATGTTACAGCCATAGCAATAGCCATTGATTGACCACCGCAATAGCTACAGCCATAGCCAGGGCAACAGAATAGGGACAGTGATAGCCAGTGACTATGGCTACAGTCGCTAATTTACCTGCATTTGGCTGGAGGTTGGTTATACACTGGACTTCACAAGCGTCCACATACATTTATTTAGTTGCACAATGTGAAGGACCAGAATATTTCCCCCCATTCATTCCTCTTTTATTCTAGCACATTCTATTAAACTGGAACGTCTGTCGAGCGTTATTTTACCATCTGGAGGCACATTTTTGTCAAATAATTTACATTTGTTTTTGGGCATCGTCTTGCGCTGCTGGATTTCTGACATTCTGTCAAGTTGTGAAGTATTTTTGTGCCATTTTATCTGCCAGTGATTCAAACAAATGTCTTCAATTTCCTTGTGTAAATATTCTGCTGGTCTCTGTGGTCTCTTTTAACGTGCTCAAGAATGTTTCTAGAACGTGAAGGCTTGCACTCATGCGGGCTGGTCTAACCGTTTTCACAGTTCCACTCTTCTAGTCAGCATATAAAAAAGTTTTTTGGGAGGGGGGAGAAATCGCAGTGTCTTTTAAGAACAAACATAAAATGCTCTGCGGTGATGAAAAATCATAATTCCTTAAAAACAGACTGTTGCTCATATCGCTGCAGCTCAAGGGCACATGAACACACTCCCAACTGAACACCTGTGTGCTCCGCCTCAGGTTCCCAGAGAACACGTCAGGTAGGAATGTCGCACCCACAACTCCCTCCCTCTTTCCTTTCCATCAATTCTGTCTGGTAAGTTGCCACTCTGCACCTCTGCTTTCACACCACTCTGAGAAAATCCTCTGTCGTCTGTGGTTCTGGAGTGCTGTGAGAGCAATGGCGGCACAGTGGGATAAATGCTCTTGCTTTTTACAAGCAAAATCATCTGGTCAAACCAATATCACGCCCTTTGTCGCATGTTCTGGTTTCTTTTACCTCTTTTATTTTCCTCCAAACTGTGCTGCCTTACTAAAACTGACATCCTGTATCTACACTCTATGAAATAATTGGCATAAAAGATCCTAGAGTTTTCTTTTTGGTTTAAGAAATTCTCCGGTTTTGAGCTCAAACTGAAAGTGCGGCTCCCAGTGACTCTCATACCCCTTCAAAATAAAACTGTAGGCAGTCGCTCTCAGCCCATAAGCTCACACTCAGTAGGAGTGGGTGATATGAATAAATTTGTCACTGTATGAGTAATTTTATTTTGCAATAAATATAATCGTATATTTTCTGGAAAATCAAATGATAAACAGTTTACGAGCAAAATAACCAGGCAGGTTATTGGCTAACCCTGGAAATTAAATACCTGACAAATCAAGATACTTGATCAAAATGGTGCACAAATCATATAAAAGTCCAGTATTTCCAGATAAAACAGTCCTGTCACAGTCCCGAGTTACAACACTGCCTATACAACCAGATATATTAAAGGAACAGCTGCCACGGTATAAACACACATTTTAATATCTCTGGTTGACAAATGTATATCATGTAACGGTATCTACTGTATGGTCATATTGCTGAACTCTACAATGTGGTTGAGTTTGTTTTTCTGGCCCCTAGTGGTCAAATTGTCTTACTGCAGCTTTAAGTGTATAACAATTATAAAGTCATTATTAAATCCAAAAACCATCAGTAGGAAAACATATTAGAGGGTAACTTAATACCAGGCTGAAAAGCAGTGGTTCGCTGCCCTCTCTGATTAAGACTTTCAAGTCTGCTGCACCGCTGACCACACCGCGTATCACTGCTGGGTGTGTCTGGATGTGGTCAGAAATGTGCTCAGTTGCATCTGTAACCACACCTAACAGTGATGTCACAGTGTACAGTCTACATCACTGCAGCAAGGTGAGAAGTTAAACCACTGGCTCTGAGTTAAATTCCTCTTTGGGTGATCTGAGTGCTGTCCGACCTCTTTGAGGATTCAGTTCCCACATTAGCATGTTGGACTTGCACGTCCTGATCGACTATCATCATTAAATCTAACCCATCCCAATAACTACAACCCAAAGCTTCATCCTTGGTTACATCAGTAATATTTGTCAACACAGGACTAAACAGAGTATACTTTTAATTATCTTCAATAGACTCAATTACATACCTACGCATATGAAAATAATTGTAATTTATATGATCAAAAACTGCTGTTTGGGCCTTTAACATGGCACATGTACTTAGTGCCACACAAGGATGAGTGCTTGAGGGATACTACATCAGTATTTCTTTTTTTATAAGATTTATATATATGTAAACCATGTAAAATGTTATCACTACACTCAAACACATCTTGGACCCACTGAAAGAAATCACAATCTTCAATTGTCTCCACTGATCAGAGATCAATGGTCTTGCTGCTCAAGTCAATAAAGCTGTCCAACTTGGCAGCAGGTGAGCAGATTCAAACCAGCAACCTCCCTCTACAGTCCTGACCTGGTTCTGTAACCTTTAAACTACCTCTTTCACTCTCGTAGAGACGGGTGATTTTCTTTAAGCCTTCATGTGCTCTGCTGACACCCGAGGATAATGTTAACATAATAAACATGGCTGCAGGGTGATGTCATGTCTGAGGAGGACCAACGGGAGGACTGTTGGCTGAGTACATGTGCTTCTGGTGTTCCTCCAACGCTCAAAAGTGCAAATTTCACAGAAGGAACTAATATATTCTTCTATTTTTATTCTTTCTATTGATCCCACATGTTCAAAATATTCTCCGTATATTTCATTTTAAGTAACCACAAAGTCAGATAAAACGACCTCTCCACTGTTTGACTTCACTTCTACAATATAGTCTGTACCTGCTTGTGGTATCAGGAGCTAAATCACACTCTTGAGTGCTATATATTACATGCAAGACATTGTTTTTATGGCTGCACATGTACATGAAATGAAAGATTTTAGACGTCCTGTGTACCATTTCATACATATATTTCCCTGTATGTAAGGGATAGAACGTTGAGACTACAACTGGAAATAGATGCCTTTAAATTCTGCTTCCTTGTTTTTCTTTTTGCTGTTCTGCTACGATTTTGTACAACCCTACATTTTATAAATTTGTTAATACCTTATTAACCAAGGATCTATCAATTCATTACTAGTATGATGATGATAGCAGCAGTAGCTTTAGTTCAGGATTCGTGTGATCTCATGACCAACCTGATCTTTGTCCCCAGCGAAGCAGCAGCTTTTCATGGTGCAGGAGTTGAAGTAGCCCTGGTTGTCGAACTGGAAGCTGGGCAGGCGGGAGTGCAGCTCGTAGAGGACGGGCGGCAGGCGGCGACGCAGTGCCAGCAGCTGGGTGCCGGTGCTGTTGAAGCGAACACTCATGGCGCTCTGCAGGGACATGCTGCCTCCGTAACGCAGCAATGAGCTGAGAGAACAGAGGGAAATATTAGAGCTAGGTAAGACTAAATCTCTAATTGTGAGAGCCAGAATTGACTACAAATAATAGAGTTGAGTTTGTTATTATATCCATATAAAAAGGATATAACAAAGATCATGAATTGAATTATTATAATGAGTCTGCTTTATTATTTATTCGATGTTTGGATACTATGTTCATATTTTGAAAGTTGTGTATATTGAGACTTTGTTACTGCGCATCTACAGTTAATAAGATAACTCACGTTTCTAGTGGAACCTGAACATAACAAAGTAGTTTAGAAGAAAGTCTAGCTCTAGAGTGGGACAAAAAATGTTTATTACCATATCACATGGCATACAAGAACAGAATGATAGGTTTGGTTTTTCCAAATGTTCCTTGAGAGAAGCTAAGTGGGATATTTACCTTATGGATGGAACCTGAAATTTTGAATATTATGGGGCATGTTAATAACTCTGTAAAGAAGTTGATCGTATCTCCCCCCTTTTTTGTAATTGTCAGCTATTAACAGAATTACTGAATATCTGCAGATAAATCAAAATGTTCTACCAACCTGACTTTCTAAGGGGTTTTAAGTTTGGATTTCACCCTTATACTAATAACTAAAACATCACAGTTGAGACTGGTCAAACTGTAGTTCTGAAGTTGTGGTCAGAACTTGTGGACATTACTCTTCTTTGGCCTGTCTTGTTTATTTTTTTATCCTTTGATATTAAGTAATCACACACCGGTCGGGTTGGAAAACATGAATTCGGAGTATTAACGTTCCAATAAAAAATACTTTGAAGCCTTGTAAAGCACTTTTCAAAACAAAATAATAAATGTAATCATAAAAACACTATTTAATGTAAATGACATATAACACCATCAGAAGATATACTGTAACATGTACAGTATATGCAGATTATCAGAAGATTAAAGAGACTTTCCAATACTGAATTATGACCAAATAAAACAGGTATTTCATTAAATAAACTTCAACTGGAGGCTATTTTTAAACTTAATAGTGAATTGAGGGGATTTCTAAGAAGTGACTGTAAACATACCCACCCTGCAGAGAGCCAGAGCCAACAGTGGAGGAAGACAAATGACTCAGTGCTTACTTTTATTGGAAGTGCCGTCATTTGTGTATTAATAACCGATACCTGAGTTTGTATAAACACACACTCAGCGCAATTCAGTGTTTTCACAGTCATTTTTTTTAGTGGTACAAACATTTGAGATGGTTCTGCAGTTGGCAGAGGACCAGCTGTGATTAAGTTCAACAGTGAGACAACAGCGCCACCTGGTGGACATCAGCAAGACAAACGTGCATCACAAGAGCAGATGAGGATGTTTGACTGTAAACCGATTCTGCTGATACAAACAACTCATAGACTCATTTGAAATGTCCATAAAAATATACAGTATAATGGATCAAATAAAATCATGACATCTAAGTAACAATGCACCTGAAATCTCACACAATAATAATACATTTTTTGCCACTTTCCAAACCTTCATAGAGAGGATATTGTCAGCAGCACAAATTTACTTAACCTCACAGTTATATTGTCTAGTCTATTTTACACCTTTAAATGTTATTACTGTTTTATTAACTCTAATGATTCTTATTTTTCCCTTTATTTTTATTACCATTACTGTGGTTTATTTGCATGCTTCTAATCACTTATATGCTGCAATAAAAGCTAATTTCCCCACAGGAAACAATAGAGTTTAATCTTATCTTGAAAATTGGGTTGAGAGATAGAAACTTTAAATGCTGGGAAAAGTGTCTAACCTGCGTGGCTTGCGGATGTCCCATAATCCAACTCCCTCCTTGGAGTTGGCTGTGGCGATCAGCCTGGGCTCCACGGGGTTAAACATCACACTGTGAAAGGCTGAGGGGTAGCTGGCCAGGCAGAACGGCTCTACAGGAAGAGATGAGGTTTTAATGAACTACAATTACATGATTATTAACACTTCGCTTTGGGGATCCCCTGAGTTTTCATCTCGCACCGCCATGACGTTCACGTTTGTTGTTTTAAGTGAAATATCTTGGCAACTACCAAATAAATTCTCATGAAATTTGATACAGACATTCATGTCCCCCACAGGATGAATCGTATTGTTTCATCTAGCGCCATCATCCAATGACATTCCCATCAGCCTCAGATGTACTTGCCAATGTTAGCATGCAAACACACTAAACTAAGATGGTGAACACGGTAAAATATATATATATATATATATATATATATATATTATTCAATTCAATTCACCATTTCCAGACTCTGAAAGACTTTATCATCACATCAAAATTGTTACAATAAACGCCTGAAGGCAACAAATAAATATGACGACGGGATCGTTTCATTTCAAATATTAAAATATTTTTGCTTTACATGAGTGATTGTGTAGATGACGAAACACCACATTATGTTGAAAATCAAGCATTTTTCAAGGAGTATATTCGAATTCAAGCATATTCCTAACACTGAAAACATAATGGTTAAAATTAAGCATTTTGCAGACTTTCAAGACTTTGTACGAACCCTGCTTATGGCTACAGTGGAATTAATAATTACACACCACTTATATTTAGAGAGACAGCTCAACTAACAAAGGAACTCAAAAACATTTGTGTGTAACTTTCATCCTTTAAAACTGGGGCTTCAGTGAAAAAAACCTGCTGGCAGACATGGAATACTGATTACTGCTAAATGTATTATTAGGCCAACTTGGTCACAAGGAGGGCTTCTAAAATAGAAGGATGTGGACGTCATGCAAGATGATCCACTGCATTTTTAAAGTTATCAACAAGTCTCACTAAGTCCCATCATGAAGTACTATACACCCCTTAAAATACACTGTGTGGCTGTCTATGAAGAGCTTTTTAATTACCACCATAAAGACACAACATAAGAGAAGACATGCTCCGTTTGTGTTCTGTTATTATCACTGAGACCTTTGTAGAGGTTCGTTTTCATGTAATAAAGCTAACTTTAGACACTGATCCACAGAGTTTTTACCAGACTGAGCACCGATCTTCTAACTTATTCATTTATCTTCCAGTGCAGTTTCTATTTTTTTCTACAACCACTTCTTAATCCATTGTAAGCCTCACACAACAGCAGTATATATTTTCAGACTAGGCGTTTGTGAGTTATCGGACTAATCCAAACGTCATTTGGAAAGTGTTTTAATTCCACATGCCTTGCAGCCCGATGCATAAACTTAAAACTTGGCATCACCAGGCATTACTATATTAAGCTATTATTATTGTCACCAACCAATGAGCTTTACGGGAACATACATGCCAGCCTCCACTTACCTGCATTTGGCGGCTCACGGGTGTCCCAGATAAGAACGCGTCCGTCGTCAGACGAGCTGGCAAACACGTTGTCGTTGACCGGGCTGACAGACAGGCTGTACACGGCGTCGATATGCAGGAACACGTTCAGAGTTTCCCTTCTGTTGGAACAACAAGCATCCAAATGTTAATTATTTGTTAGTGTGTAAACACAAGTGCATTAGCAAACAGTTTAATCACTGGGCAGCCAAAAGCTATTTTATAACGGCTGTGAGTATATCAAAATGTTTTGATGCTACAGTAACGAGTATTTTTTGTGTTATTTTACCCACCTCTCCACATCGTGAAGAATCACCTGTTCATCGTTTCCTGAAAAACAGCAAACAGACAAACTGTGGATCTGGATCACATATTGAAAGAATGCAGGCACGCAGGATAAATTCTCGGCTCTAATCTTCAACCCCCAGCGTTGAGATGCAAAACTAGCTTTGCCTTCAGGTGTGTTTTAAATGGCGTGGTTAGTTAATTATCTATCAACTAAATCTTTATACTGCATCACCAATTTTATCCTCTCGGCTAATTTGCGTGGCGGCTTGACAGTGGTCAGTAAGCAGCGTTCACCACATGCCTCCAGAACATTATAATAATATAGCAACTCTTTTGATCTTTCCATCCATAATTTATACCCAACACCACTAATGTGCAATGAAGTAACTATAACATTTCTGCAACCACTTAAATGCACATAAAAGTATCCATTTAATATTTTAAGCATCACCAGCCAGGACTTTCTGGTTCTATTTGCATTTAGATATGTATTATTTACATTTATTTCACTGCTCGACACCTGCAATGTCTTTAAAGTCAGTGTTCTTATGTTTCTCATGTGCTTAATTTTAAAGTTAATTCACTTTGCAGCATCAAAAGCTGCATCCCTGAGTGCATCGTAGTTAATGAGATCTACCTTTTACCTACACGCCCCAGAGTGACACGCCACAAAAACACTTGCACAGGTCAAAGGACTAGGAAGAGGAATAAACCTTGTTGTTGTGAAAGAGCAGCGATCAGATGTAGTTTTTCTTGCTCTTACCGCCAGAGAAGACCTTTTTGTTGGTACTGTCAAAGGCCAGGCAGAAGATGTTGGACAGGTGCTCGCCCTTCAGTTTCACAGGCTTGGACCGAGCGTGGATGGCTTGCTCCATGTGCCACAGGAGCACCCGGCGGTCATCTCCTCCTGTAGACATGACAACTACAGATTGACACCACCAACTTACAAAAGTGCACAGTATAGTCCAAAGCAGCGGTTTCCAAACTTTTTGACTTGTGACTCTTTAAAGTGAAGCAATGTCTACATACGACCCCGTGTCACAGGTTGCATATGTCTAATTGCAAGCAGCTCATCCAAACACTGATGCTCCTGTCTCAGATTGGTTTTCAATACATTTTTTTAGAGGCCTGAAGACGTAAAACTCCTCAGTAATTCACAACGAAAAGGAAAGATTTAATGCCACAACGGTTTCAGTGGATCGTAAGAAAACTATTTTGATAATTGATTAACATTTTGTTATTTTTAAACAAAATCTCCAATCATTCTCTGGTTCAAGCTTCTTCAATGTGATGATTTGGCCATTTTCTCTGTATATCAGTGGAAACTGAACATCTAGGACTATTGGTTATAGAAAACAAGACATTTGAAGACATCACCTTAGACTGTGGGAAACTGTGACGGACATTTTTCCCATAATTTATGGACATTTCATAGAATAAATGATAATTATAGTTGCAGCCCTACACAATATAGTCTGTAAATAAGCTCTTTTGCAGATGACATTCAATACAAGAGCAAAATTAACTCCAGTGTGCGATGCATATGGTGCAAAATCTACATCAGGAGGTCATTTCCATATTACCAGAGTTAATAATCATACTCAATTGGCCAGAAACAGTATCTTTCAGTCATCAGAGTAAATGAGGTGCATCTATATAGTTTCACTTAACCTGGTCAGGTGGAGTCAAGCTCATATGCTGGACTTGGTTAACTGCAGCTCTGTTGTGCAAAGTAAACATCCTCAGCAGACCAAAAATGGCAAGCCTCAGGCTGTTACACAAGGCCAGATGATGGTTTTTAATCCTCTCAGGACACAAATAGCTTCGTGATTTCAGGAGGTAGCCATGATTAGACCCATCAGAGAGAAAAAAGACGTGCACTTCAGCGGCCACAGTGACGAGCTTATGGACTGACATATGGGACTGGTCCGCTGGCTGCTGCCCTCTGAGCTGCTTGCTGTTTGGTTTGACGTTAGCTAGCTAGCTAGCAAGAAAGGCAAGGCTAACTTAGCATCGGCTAGCCCAGGAGGGTTTCAGCTGACTGCCTGGGTAGTTAGCGTTAGCATGCTAGCACATTAAAACAGCCTCAGCCAGGGGAAGAGGGATTTTGTCAACTTACCGGACACGAGCCACTCTCCGCCGTTGTTGGAGAACTCAATGGCGTTGACACAGCCGAAATGCCCGAGCATATCCTTCTTGTAGAGGCTGGTGCAGCCTGCCATCCTGCGCCTCTGGAATTCCTCCTTCATGAGCGGCTGCCCAGTCAGCTCTCTGCGGGACAGAAAGCCCACTGAGGAGCGCATGCCGCAGCCCTTCAGCTCCTTCAGCTCCTTCATTTTCACCATGCAAAAATACGGCCCGCTCTGCTTTTGTTTTCACCACTGCACCCTCGACATCTGCTCGTGTTCTTCGCTGGATGTGGCACGCGGCTGTTCCTGGTCTGTTTGCTCTACATTATGGTGGATACCCCGCTGTCTGCCCGCTGATGTCGACGTTGTTTTGCACCTCCTCTGTCTTCTCGGTAGTCCCGGCAGCAGCTTCCTGCTCCGGTGGAGGATCTCTCTCTCTCTCTCTCCCCCTGTCTGTCACTCAGCATCACCAGCCAGTACTCCACTTACTTTTGTTGACAACCACTGAGCTCTAATTTCATGTTTCTACTGAACCATTGCCGAGTAAAGTAAAGTAAATTCACCACCATTCACACTTTTAGGTTGAAACAAACCTACCGGTATGGTAAATAAACTGGCAGTTGTGGAAAGCACATAAATACAGTTTTGAGGTACTTGTACATTACTTGAGTATTTCCATTTCATGGTACTTACTACTTTTCAGGAGTACGTTTTACTCCACTACATTTATTTGATATTTTTTGTTATTTTACAGATTCAGATTGTTAATACAAAATATTCTTAACAAATAAAATATCATGTTAGGAGTGGTGGAAAGTACATGTACATAAGTACTGTACTTAAGCACAGTTTTGAGGTACTTGTACTTGAGTATTTGAGTAAGATGAGTATTTTCATTTTGTGCTACTTTATACTTTTACTTTATTTATTACACTTTTTACTAAAACTACATTTATTTGTCACCTATAGTTACTTGTTACTTGGTAAATTAAAATGATACATACTAAATTATCTATTGTGTTGAAACTAACTCACTTAAAATACTGCTTGTATATTAATGCATCAATAATAATCCAAGAGTATAATGTATAAAATAACCTCTAACACGCTGAAAGGGTCCATTCTGCATGATGAGTAATTTTACTGGTAATACTTAAAGTAGATTTTACTGGTAATACTTCTGTATATAATTTTGAATGCAGGACTTTTACTTTTAGCACAGTATTTTCACATTGTAGTATTACTGTACTACTTTTACTGAAGTACAGGATGTGAGTACTTCTTTCACTGCTGGTATCAAACTGGTGTAATTTACAGATTTCAAAGAGGAAATGACATTTGAGAAAACAATCACACCACACGGTGCATTTAGTAGCTGTTCTGGAGCTTTCACTCGTATCACATGATCTTCATCAGCAGATCAAGTTTTCATGAAATTGTTCATTTTTCCATTTTTTTCTGAGCACTTCTCGGCCATGTTGGCTTAACAGCCGAGGTTCAAAGTTTATTCTTGACCTCAGAAACAGTAGTTGAGTCCATTTAGTAGCTGTTCTGTTGATAAAGTTTATGACTGACAGCTTTAGACCTTGTGGTGAGATTGTTTTCTCAACTGCTGTTTCCAAAGTCTGGACTTCGAACCACAGGAAACATTAGTTTTTTATTGGTTGTTCATGCTTATGTTGTCTCCATTGATTGGACTTTATGTAGCTGATTCACCTTTACATTTACCACCACAACACTGATTTTGTCCGATTCCTTGAGTAGGAAACAGAGCTTAATAACTCACACGTGAAAAGAAAAGTACATTTTAGTGTGTATAGTAGTTTTATTACTCCAAGTTTTGGGATTACAGTGGTAGTCTTTAGGGAACTTTCAGTTTCAACAAGCCTTTCTCTGAGATAACATGAAAAAACAAAACATCTATAACATCTTCTATATAACAAATGTATGCTCAACATGAATGGGCTGCAGTGTTCTTTTAATTAATTCAAACCCATGTTTGAGAGCCAACTGTCCACAGTGTGATGTTCCCTCCCTCCAATGAACAAGCTTGACTGCATGTGTTTATTTTTGCAAAATCAATGCACTGTATTGAGATATTTTGTTGTTGTTGGATCAGAATCAGCACCATGTTAGCCAGGAACAAATTATTTATGTTGATTTGTCAAAATTAAGCAATTTAGGCACTTATCAAGAAATTGGCAAAGGTTATCATGAAACTGCTACTGAAATAATTTTTTATAAGCAAAATACTTTTTAACAGTCAACAAAAGATTGAGCAAAAATCTACTGACAGAACATTGTTTGACTTGTTAACGTCACATACACATTGTAAGCTAACCTTACAATGTTAAACTAAAATCTAAATAGTCCAACGAGGCCTCACACTAAGCTTAAAGTGATATTACACAGCACTGAGAAGATACAGATGCTTGGTTTGCTTTGCATGTAAACTATGCCAGGTCACCACTGCTTGTGCAGATGTTCAGCTCAGATATAATGGCAGATACAGTGTCTGTCTATGTGCCTCTGTGAACCACAGTCAGTCATACCTGCTGGTTCCCGGGTAGATTTAACACACTAATCTATAATGGACAAACATTTAAAAGTGCTTTACATTAAGGTACCTTCAATACATTCACCTCTACATTATGAAGTCTTCTATAATACCACACAGGTAACGAGTGAGCTGCAGTTGATGAGTATTCCTTTGGCAAAAGTAACATTTGCTTTTAGCAAAAGATATGGAGTGTGTCAGAGGAGTGTGGGGCTCGAGGAGGAAGAGTTCTTTCTAAAATAAACACTGTAGTGAAAAACTGTTTAATACAGAGGAACCACTCTGTAACATTTGTTTCATTTTATAAACCAAACTTAAAGGAATAGTTAGACATTTTGGGAAATAAACGTATTTGCTTTCTTGTCGAGAGTTAGCCGCCAGTAGCCGATTAGCTTAGCTTAGCACAAAGACTGGAAACAGGAAAACAGCTAGCCTGGTTCAGTTTTTGTACAGATTAAACAAAAGAGATATAACATGTTAATTAGTGCGCTTTAGAGATGCTGGTAGGCAGATTTTGTTACTTTTGATCAGAGCCAGGCTAGCTGTTTGCAAGCAGCTGGCTAGCTTAGCTTAGTATAAAGACTGGAAACAGGGGGAAACAGCTAGCATAGCTCTGTCCGCAGGCAAGAAAACAGACATTTTATTTCTCTTTTGTGTAATCCGTACAATAACTGGAGTGTAAAACATGGTTTTTCGGGGGGTTATGCTGGACTATTTCCATCGTATTTACACTTCTGTTTTTGTGCAGATAAAAGATGTGACATGTTAACTAGTGAGCTTTAGAGGTGCTGCACATTTTGTAACCTTTGGACAGAGCGAGGCTAGCTGTTTCCCCATTTCCAGTCTTTATGCTAAGCTAAGCTAATCTGCTGCTGGCTCTAGCTTCATATTTACCATACAGACATTAGGGTCGTATCGATCTTCTCATCTAACTCTTGGCAAGAAAGGAAATAAACATAATTCCCAAAATGTCAATGCATTCCTTTAAGTCTGTACTTCCATCTATAAAGTAGTTAATTTTGTGCTATTAATCATTTTCTAAAAAGCAGGTGTTTTTGACTTTATTTTCCAATTTCCAATGTCTCACTTTGGAGCAAAATTCTTCAAACCTCAAGCCAATTTACCAGGAGGAGAAAGTAAAGAAGATAAGGGGTTACGTAGAGTAAAAATAACAACTAAGAGCAGAGTGTCATCTTCTAACAGTGTCAGGTTATTCAGAATCACATTCACACAGTATTCAGTCTATTGCACATAAGACTTCTTCATTGAGTGCAGAGAGCCAAAGGTCAGGGGCCGTTTACTTTTTTTCTTCTTCAGGGTTAAGACGATTACTCGACAGCCTCTGAAGTTGAGAATCCAAAATGTCTTCGTCAGGATTAGAAAATAAGATGAACATCACCACTTCCACTTCATTACAAGGCAGCTGCTTTTTTCATATATATATATTTTTGATTAAATGTGCTGGCCAAGTACTTAAAACCAAATTAAAAAAATGATGGCAGAGGGTGAAACCTGGGTACAGTATGTTAAAAGTTAGAAGTAATTTCAAATTATTATTTAATTAGGGTTTTTTTTTTCTCAAAAGTCTATAAAACATCAGCAGTATTTTTCTTTTAAAAAGCTGAGTAAAGAAATATTCCCTTGGCAGCCTTGCCTCGAGACGTTTTTACATAAATAGAAAATTAAAAAAAACACTCATAAGATTAAATAATCGGACAAATGCAACAGGTGAAAGCAGGAGCTTAAATTAAGACAGCAGAATAGAAGAAGTGTGCAGGGGGAAAGTAGGGAGGAAGGGGTTAAAAGCTGTTGGCACGTGGGAAAGGTAAAGTGGGGTGGGGGGGGTCCTCAGTGTTTCAGTCTCTTAGGTGCTGCTAGTAAGGGCCTTTTGAGTGTCCAAAGATCCCGATGGGGAAGTGTTTGACGTGTGAGGACCACTGTGCCGCCAGCTGGAAAAACTTGACGTCGTTCCACTCGACGCCGTCAATCAATACTGCAGAGGAGGAAAACAAACATTACTATATAGTTACACTTTCATTACTGGAGTTAATGAAACCGTTATTCTCAACCACCCTGTGTCCCAGCTGCATATTATATACAAATTCTAAATGTGTTTTGATGAAGGCGACATGATTAATGTGTTGATTGTTTTTTTTAAAGAGGTACTGCACACTTAAACCTGGTGTTTTTTGAGCTGTAAACTAAATGATATGACTGTACTGTGATGAAACACATCAATGCTGGTGTTAATACTGACATCTCTTACCAGATTTAAAAAAAAATCAGCATTTCATGGGTTGAAAATGGCTCAACATGCCATCTACTGTTTTTTCTAGCTGAATTTGTCTTACAATTGCAGTCCAAAACCAAAAAAAGATATTTCATTCACAAAAAAACTCACATTTAAGAAGCTAAAACCAGAGATATTTTTTTCTTGATACATGACTTAAATGGCGAGTCAATTATTTAAACTTTAAAGACTCGTTGATACATTTTCTATTTTATATAGTTTCTTTTAACTCTTTTTATGTTCAACACTTGGAGTTGCATTTGATGTATGACCTGTGCTATATAAATAAAGTTTGACTGATTGATTGATAGTTTCAGTCCTAGTTTTGAGTATGAAGAGCATTCATACTGGAAAATGATGCAGTGAAGTACATTTAGAAATGCCAACACGCGTATTTCGCATGTATGCTGGTTACTGTAAATAGTTTTTAAATAGTTTTATTTATTTGTTATCTGTGTGTACTTTTTCTACATATTTGTATCCTGTTCCTACCTGCCTCTCTGGTCTGTTTCTAATGCTTAATTTTCATCCTGGGGATCAAAAAGCTTATCCCCACTATTGTATGTTCTAGTTTTTATCGTGGTGGTAAAAGACACTATTGTGCAACAATCCAAGCAAACACTACAAATGGAGGAACCAGTTGTGGCTGCAAAATAAGGAAGATACCAGTTCAACAAGTCCCACACAGGCTCAGAAAACAAAAAAGAAACCTTGGATGAACATTATGTTCTCTGATGAAAACGATATCGACCATTTCATGATGCAGCAATCGATACTGTTCTCAAGTTGCAGCTTGACTTTATGAGCTAATATCAACTGACACACACCTTTCATCATTTCCTTTTGGCACCAAGATATACAGTAGCCTATACAGCTTGAATATTAACTGCCAAAACACTGCATCACACTACAAAGAGTGCACAGTATACAGTATACTTAATGCTATTATTACATAGTATGAAACTGGCAGTGGGTCCCAAATAAACTAAGTTTTAGCATTTGGTTAAAATCCGACTGGTTTCTTCAGTTTTACTGTGTGAGAATAAACTATTACTGACATATTTGAATTGTCAGGTAGTAATAAATCAGGAAAGCTGAACTGAACATAAAAACATCTGCCATCCCTCTGAAGACGTCTGTGCTATTGAGGGGGGAGGACACGTCAGGGCCGGAGGTCTGTGTAGAAAAGTACCTCTCAGCATGGTCTGCTGGTGCTTGGCAGTGCAGATGAGCCGGCTGATGCCCTCGATCACTTGACTCTTCGACTCCACCTCCTTGTCTTTGCTCTTTTTTGGCAGGAACATGACTGGCAGAAGGGAACAACAGAGAAGCACGCTGTGAGTAAATGAGGGATTCAGAATCGTTCTGGTCTCTGAGGATTAAATGACATTTGGCCCTTTGGTGCAATGTTTGAGGTCGGACTGCAAAAGACTGGATTTGATCAGATCACATCCAGTCCTGTGAATACGTTATAATATAATTCATCCACACTTTCCTCCCTGATCTCTGAAGATTGTGGTTCAATGACTATGTCAGACTATGTCAATGACTATGTCCAGAGTATGGAGACTTTTAAATGGGGTCAAAATGTTGTCATTTTGAGGTGAACTATTCCTCCCACTGTGGTCATAAAAATAACACATACAGTGCCAGTGGTGGAGGAAGTATTCAGAGCCTTTACTTAAGTAAGAGTCATAATACACAAAGGAAAATAAAGTGTTAAAAGTAAAAGTACTCAATGCAGAAAAATGGCGCCTGTGACTGTTATACTATTATATATTGTATCATTACATTATTATTACTTATACATTAATGTAAAAGCAGGATGTTACAGTTGTAGTTGGTTGAGGTGGAGCTAATTTCTGACTATTTTGTACAGGACTGCAGCTAATCATTATATTCATTATGGATTAATCTGCTGATTATTTTACTGATTTATGGATTAATTGTTTTTGTTTGTAAAAATTCAAATCCTCACATTTGGGAAGCTGGAACCATGAAACATTTAATATATAATGAAGAAGCATCATATTTTATGAGCTCTTCATATGTTTTGTGTGCAAAAATCTTGATTTGTAAAGTAACTAGTAACTAAAGCTGTCAAATAAATGTAGTGGAGTTAAAAGCACAACATTTCCCTCTGAAATGTTGTGGAGTAGAAGTATAAAGTGGCATGAAAAGTACAACTATCTCAAATTTGTACTTAAGTACAGTACTTGAGTAAATGTACATTCCACCTCTGTACAGTGCATCATTCATGCATCAGTCCACCTGGACACCACAGGTGTACAGCTTACCCTTCTTATTCTTCTCCTTGGTCACCACAGTCATGGACATGGTGGGCTGGGGACTCGGCTCTGCACCCCCCAGTGGCAGCCGGCTGACCTGCAGCGAGCGGAAATTGCACTTCAGAGTGTTTTTGGAGGAGGAGTCCCGCTTCTCCATGTCTTTCTTCCTTTCTGTTGGAGCCACCCAGTAGTCCACCTGGAGCCCCATCAGTTCCGCCTGACCTACAGAACTACAGAAAACAGTCAGTGAGGTGGATATCGTGGAAATACCTTTCTTTTTAAATACATCACACAGAAGAGTTCAAATAGCTAAATCTACTACCGCCAGCATAGCTTAGCCTAAAGACTGGAATCAGGGGGAAGTAGCTGCAGGTTTTTATTTACCTTTGGACAGAGCCAGGCTAGCAGTTTCCCCCTGTTTCCAGTCTTTATGCTAAGCTAAGCTAACCAGCTGCTGGTTGTAGCTTCATATTTACAGTACAGACATGAGAGTGGTATCAACCTTAACATCTGACTCTCTACAAGAAAGCCAATAAGTATATTTCCCTAAATGTCAAACTTTTTCTTTAAAGCCAGTATAAAATGGAAAATAAGTTATTATATGTTAGCTAATTTCCCATATCATAATAGAAACCTTCACATACAAATCATGCTTAAAGAAATGTATCAAATCTTCATTACTTTTCCTCCATGGAAGAAAAATACAATATCCGTATATTTGTTCATATACGCCTGCTTAAAAAATCTATTATTTTTATATTCAGATTTACAGAAAGGTTACAATTTTTGCTCCATTTTTCTGAAAGCTCTTCATCAGGTACCACATTATACCTATAAGCACAGAAGCTGGTGGTGACAGAGGGAGAGGAGGGTGGGGTGGGCGACGCCTCTTTGAGTGCGGGTGATATTTGTGGAGGGGTGGAGGAGAGCAGCGAGGAGCCCAGAGGTGCTGCGTCATCAGAGTCTCCTGAGGGAGGAAACAGGCCATCATTTATTTCCAAATTTTAAAAGAATGAATACTGCGGTGGAGCAATGAGCTACTTTTGTTTGGAGCTGCCAATGTGCAAAGGTGGCTGGTACAACTTTGAGGTGCTTTGATGCAGGTTAGTAAGCAAAAACAATTATTTTACATTTATCTCATTTAAATGTCAAACATTCATATACAAACGTATTGCTTGCCTGACGTTGCAGATGTTTGCTCCACGAGGCCAACTTTCACCATCTGCAGAATTCAAAACAGAGGGGAAAAGAGCTATGTCAGTGTCAAACATGAGCTAAAACATCAGTTGGATAAAGACAATATCAGCACACAGTGAATATTTGGGGCAAATCGGGCAATAAAGAGGCTACTTACCCCAATGAAAGGGATGAATTTCTGACATGAGTCCTCATCAGGGCTGTGGAGAGGCAGCAGAGGCCGAAAGAGAGTCCAGGTAAAAAGGAGGCAAGAAAAGAATCAATATGTCATACAAAAAGAGGGAAGAAATTATGATTATGTACAGATATAAAAATCCAATTGAATCTAAAGGGACTAATATCTACAAGCATTTCCAAAACTTGGCTGTGAAAGATTACAATTTAAAGAAATGCCATCTACAGTTAGTAAAGTCGAGATCTAGCAATTAGTAACTTGTAAATGTTGACTTTTGATTTCCAGTGTTCACATCTGGAAATACTGTAGTCGTGCATTGCATAGAGAGTATGCAAAGTTATCACAACCCAAACAGAATCAACGGAGCATGCTACACTTGCTGCTGGGCTTTAAACCTCCACTAAAAACAGATTCAGTTCCCGACTGCAGGCCCCTTATTGCAGCTGGAGAAGCAGAGAGCGAAACATGCAAGCTATTGGCCGATTCGAGGCCTCCAACAAAGCCATCCAGTTATTGCAGAGACAGACTGGATATGGCAAACCAAAGTCAGAAGGGCATTCAGGAGGCAGCAAGTCCATTAGGGGAACAACTAAACTGCAGAGCCATAAAGAAGTGGATGAGAAGGAAGAGCACCAACCTACATCCAAAACTTCTCCGGTTCCATGCACTACCTTTGAGCGGTAGTAGCATGACTACACTTAGCCTTCCATGAACTATTTTCCTTGGCAATGACCAGAAAAATAGCCTGAATGGTTCTAGTTCTACGTTCTCTACATGTAAAGACGTTTGACGATGTGAAAGGTTGTTGCTCTTGCCTTGAAGAAACCTGCCATCGCCCCCCCAGGGAAGAAACAGAGAGACTACAGACGAGGGGAGAGAAAGAGAGAAGACAGTCTACAGTAGGTCACAGTTTGCACATCAAGGCCACTTTTTGTTTTCCCAACACAACACATCTCTGCTGTAATCAGTTTCAGAGCAGCCAGAGAGAGAAAGCCAGATGTCTGCCTGGTATGTGAGTGAATTTATGTTCATCTCGCCTTGCAGGGATGCATTATGACAGAACACATGACTTCTGTCTGATGTGTTTGATCCATATATTGGCTTAAATGTGGAATACATCGGTTAAAAGATGCACATGCATGTCAATCCATGTAGATGGATGTAGAACTATGGACACAACACATGCACTTTTCAGAAAAACGTCAAATTTAGTTCTGCATCTCTGTCAAAACTAGTTTCTAGGTTGGAATAAGTGGAATTAGTATCTTTTTAATGTTTAAATTGTTGAACATTACAGAACATATGATAACACTTTATCTTACAGGTCCACCATTTTCTGAATAATTTCCTAATAATTTCCAATTATTTTCCTTATGTGATTTGGTAGTAATTACAGGGAAAATAGGCTCACTTTAACTCGAACAAGATTTTCAATGTGTTTTTTCAGAGACAAAATGCTTTTTAACTTAATATTTAATGTGAAAAACAAATGTTAGCGCCACCTGGCAAAAACAGTCTCAGCTCAGCCACGTTGAACGTAAAATATGCTTACAGACTTTAGTTTTAACACTTTAGAATTAAAGCATAAAAGTGAATTGAATATATTTAAAAAAGATATTAATATAATTTTAAAAATAGGCCCAGTAGCACTGAGGACACCACGGTCGATAATGACACCTTTGATGGTGACATTTGACCAAACACGTAACTCAAGTGTTGATCCTGGTGGTTGAGATTCACGATTAAATTATTAAAAAAGTGTTAATCGCACTTGCACTTGCAACAGCATGCAGGTTTTCTACTTCTAACTGGACAAATAACAGACAGACGTGGATGGCCAGAAGCACGTGGAGATCATGGAGAGGAAACAGCAGGAGGGAAGAAACAGAAGAAAAGGATCCAGAGGAGGGAAGACAGAGCTGATTGTATTTGGTCTCTTGCCACTTTATCAGCATGTTTTACCCTTCAGTCAGTCCTCTGATATCTTATCAATGAGGACTGTTTGGAGTAGAAACTGAAGTCAGAATGATCTTTCTTTATTGAGGAAATTCTTTCGGTAATGCCAGGAATAATAATCTTCACAACAAGAGCACACAGATGTTGGATTGAGACTAGAACCTCATAATTTATGCTGCAACACATACATTTAGAAAATGTGCACCAAACCTCTGCATGTAGCGTTTAAAGGAATAGTTAGTTTGACATTTTGGGAAATACACTTATTTGCTTTCTTCCCAAGAGTTAGATGAGAAGATCGATACCACTGTCATGTCTGTACTGTAAATATGAAGCTACAGCCAAAAAATACAGCAAAATATACATTTTACTACCCCAGAAACCATGTAACATGACATTAGCGCGGCCGCTCTGCTATTCACACCGAAGGATATGAAAAAGATGACAGGCAGGAGATCTAATGTTGATGAGTCCACATTTCTTACATTTGTTTTCTTGCAAACAGTTTGAATTTTCCCACAAAATATCAAAATGTCACTTTCTTTGGGTATGAAGTGACCACATGTGGAAATTGTGGTTAGGTGCAGGTAACCACAATTTCATTTGGACAAAAAAGGATAAAGCCAGAGTGTCTTGGTAGGGATAAGACACTCTTTTTTATTGCAAATCTTGTGTCTAGACTGATAAAAACGTTAACTTCTAAATAAAAACTTGGCCTGGTGCAGCTTTAATTAGTTCAAGAAATCTCATACTGCGTCTGTGTGCTTCTGTTCTTTATAACTCTGAGCTGTGGCCGGGATAGCAGAGTTCGAGCTTATCTGAGAAGTTTATGGCTCAAGCCGTTAATAGAAAAAAACGTTCTTAGCAGCTGTTAAAGTGGCAAGCTCCAGCAAAGGCTGAGAAGGGTCAAGGGGGGGAAATGGCTCCAACACACAGAAAGCGCATGAATCACGAAGCTACGTGAGAAACAAACTCAATTGACCACAATACCTTACTGCAAAATCAAAATGAAAGCTCTTTTTCCTTCAAAGAAAGAAAAGAAAAAATACAACAAAAAGATAAAAACATGTTATTCACACACACACACAGTGATGGAAAGACAGTGATGTTTAGAAGACAGACTTCCCCCCATGTCAGACACCGCCGCTGCCACACAAACTCCACAACATTAGTGAAACTTTGACCTCAGTTTATTTTTCAAAAGGGGTTTGAAAACAGAATGCAACAGAATTTAAATGTTAATTTAATTTAGATTAATCGTTTCCTAGCCAACTATTCTGCCACCACCAGTTGGTTTCGGTTGAACATTCTGTTGCTAGTAGCGCGGTTAACCGACACTGTTACGTCCGCCATTTTGTCAGCTCTGTGACCAAGCAATTATTGACTAACATCATTAATCTACTGCCCCTTTTGTTGCCCTTGTTGTTTTTTGATTGTTAATTTGGGATTTGGTAGAGTATTTGGAAGTTTTTCCTTAATCTGCTAGTCATCACACTAAGCTAGCTGTCTCAAGCTAATGTGTTGCTAATACAACATTTTAAGTAACTATAGATTACTGTTGGGCTAACTGTTATGTGTTTTACTCTTTTTGCTTTTACTCTTTCTTGCTATGTGTATCTTTACAAGATTAATGACTGTGTTGTACTTCTTATGTGGACTGAAAGCAATAGTTCGACATTTTGGGAAATACTCTTACCGGTATTTGCTTTCTGGCAGAGAGAAGATCGATACCATGTCCATTAAACAGGAAGCTACAGCCAGCAGCCTTAGCTTAGCTTAGCTTAGCATAAAGACTGGAAACAGGGGGAAACAGCTAACCTGGCACTCTCCAAAGCTCAGAAATACACCTGGAGAGGAGAGGAGTTTCTGTCCAAAGGTAACAAAATCTGCCTACTAGTACCTCTAAAGCTCACTAATTTACATGTTGGATTTCAGGGCAAAAACCATATAAAAATCAAAGTGAAAAAATGACAAAAGAATTTGCCTTTTTACGCAGGGTTATTTGCCTTGTACTTTCTTGGCTAAGACCAGGTCCTGGCATGATACACTAATCTTACAGCTAATCTATATTTTTGGGAGTCCAGTTTCCTTGTTCCTGTACTAATTGCATTTTTAGTGTGAAAATCCTGCTGTAATGTATTTTGATTGCAAGCAATATGCAAGTATTTATATATTTTGTCTCCTTGCAATTTTGCCTGAATTTGTAAATAATGTAAACTAATCTATCACATGGATTGTTTATGGAGTCAATCTTTTACAGAACAGTTCAATCCCCTTTTGAAAAACTGCTGAAAGCTCTGCATTAGAAGCATTTGTTAGATGAAACCCTCAGACTTAAACTGAATCCAGACCTTTTCATGGGTAGCTCACAGAAACACATGTAAAGTTCACACTCTCAGTGTGAATGTTTCTCAGGCCTGTTTATTAAATGAGGGTGAAATCCTGAAACCTAGAAACAGAAGAAAACATACCTCTTCTGTTTGTAGGTGAGCATGGCTTCTGCGATGGGAAGCTGGTGAGCTCCGTTAGCTCCCACCATGTACTGAGTTACCCTTGACACCACATCTGGGTTCTCCTGGGCTGCAGAGGACACAGTGATTAATTAATTATCTACTACTGTCAGAAACATTAATTAAAATGTTCATATTCATTTTTCAATTTCAAATCTAAATTATGTGACTTAGAAGCAAAAATGACCAGTTCTTCTGATTGTAGATGTTCTCTAAAAACTACTGTAAACTACAGAAAGAAAAGTTATTTAGTAAGAAATAAGAGCCCACCAATAACAGGAGCCTCTGGCTTGTGAAACAGGTCTCTCCAAGCAGCATCCTGGAACAAACTGTTGTATCGATAGTCAATAGTGCCGAGATATTTGGAGACTGGATGTACACCTAAACCGATCAAAGAAAAACAGTCAAAATCAGACAACAAACAGCAAACATAACACGAGACAGGCTACCAGAAGTCTCTTACAAATGTTAATTTTGCAAGATTTTAATCTGACAATCATATATTCATTTGAACAAACATAACACCTTTAAATATTACAAAAATAACAAAAAACATGAGAGTAAGATTAGGGTTAGGCTGTTACTAACCTAGAGGGATAATAAGGAACCTCATGTAGCCGAGCCAGTCAGGGGTCTTATGGGACAGGTGATCCACGAAAAGCCTCAGAACAGCGCTGAGGTAGTGCTGCGCTCCGGCCACTGCGATCTTTATGGGGATGGGCGTCTGGGAGTTACAGTTGCAACTAGGAAAGAAAATAAAGAGACGGCTTACAGTTTCACAATGGATACCATCAAATTTGGTGCAGGGAAATGGGACTCAGTAAATATATGATGGCAAAAGACAAAGTCAGCATGTGAGAGGCCGACTTACAATCTCTGTATGCGGGAGACGATGGTGTTGAATGCAGCTTGGATGTCGGCCGTGGTGCAGGTGCAGACCACTGGTAGATGGTGGTTTTGCAGCATATCTGAAAGATACTGAGAGGGGAGGAGAAGGAGAAACAGATGAGAGGCAAAATCTAAAATTGAATAGTGTATGACTTTATTATGAAAAGCGTTTCACTGTCATAAACGTAATGGTTAAATCATTTTTTACCAGCTATGCTTTAACAATCTTAATAATTACTGCTTTCTAAACAATTATTTCCAAGAGTCTGTGAAACTTTTCAAAGCTAATTTTAAGCCATTTTAAGCTTGTCATGCTGGTATTCCTTACCTGGCCCTGCCAGTCTGACGTGTTGATGAGAATGATGCTGTCAGGGAGGTGGTTATCAGACACTAGGATGTGGTTTAGCTGGTCATACACTGTCTTTCTTGGGATCTAGGCAGGTAAAACACGACACCTTTCGGTTAGAATAACAACCCATATATTTTTGATAAAATTGTCCTCCGGCGAATCTTCCAGATCCAAAACTTTAAAGTGACCGAGTGTCTTGTTTTGTTAGGAATTAAGATGAATCTTTAAGACATCATGGTTTGTAGAGAGGCTACGGCAGTTATATTAACTGGAATTTTATGTTGATAAAATCCACGCACAACCGTGGTAAAGAAAAAAAAAAAATTTAAGCACAATATTTTTGGATTGTCCTGCAGTTCTCTCCTCCTACCTGTAGGTGGCAGCGCGTGTCCAGGGACCGCTCGTTGTCCAGGCTGTTGGCCCTCTCGTTCTGCGGCCTGCTGGGCTGGCGCTCCTTCAGCGACGTGCTCCTACCTCGCCTCCCTGCCAACTTCGGTTCCTGCCTGAAAACGAAAACAGCAGAGGAAGAGAGATGGAGGACTGGCATGCGAGAAGCAGAGGCAGCGATGTAATGGTCAACAACAGGAAGCATAAACCCTGATCTGTAGGTGATGATTACAGAGAGGCACACATACACTGATATTAATTAAAATCAAAAAATTGATTCACTATTTCTCCCTGTTAAAAGACACTGTTGATGTGTTGTTTTCTGTGAATTTCCATCATAAAGATTTATGTCAGCTTTAAAAAACAATCTCAATGCTTTAAAGAAGTGGATTATTCTTGTTTATGTATTTCTACCTGTTGGATGAAATGATTAGGGACTCTGTCTTGGTCATTTTGCCACTTGGTGGCAGTCTCTCTAAAAATGTGTCCATGTTGTCCATCTCCAGCTCTGTGGTCGGAGTCACCGCCTCCGGCTGCTCCTGAGGGAAAACAAGAAGAGAGAAAAACAACAGCAACAGGGCTCATGAGTTAAGAGCTGACAGACGTGTTTATGCATTTCCTTTTCAAAGCAACACTTTTTCACACCTTAAACGTCTCGACTGTCCCTGAGGATTTTAGTTGTTATCCATTATGATTTATTCTAATTGTGTCTGAGTGTTTTTGACTGCAAACTTGACCATTAGCAGCTAAAATGTATCTCTTCTTCCTGCATGTAAAGTGACAGTGGGACTGCAGCTATAGAGAATATACAGTCAAATGTAGAGCCTAACTTAACATGTGCAATTTCTGCATTTTTAACGGCCTAGAAGGCTCATTTTTCCATGTTTTTCTTCTAAATATTGACTTACAATAAAAAGACTGATGCCAGTTATTGATCTCAAGCAGCTTCAAGAGTTGATACTCACAAAGGAGATGTTATCAGACACATTGTCATCTGGAAATTTGGCCCCTCCACACTTGGTTTTATCTGGGTCAATCTGAAATGAGATGGTGAGAAGAATAATAAACATTACCTGGTTTCGATGGAGTCCCAGGAGCTTTTATTTCACAGAAAGCAAAGCATTGTTTCATTCAACATCAACATGGATTCTTGGTTCAACAGAAGCCCTACAGTTTCATAAACAAACAAGTGATCACATTATAACTGGTTTAAACCTGCGGTCTGATGGGAAAATCTGAGTGGGGGAAGTGAAATTCTACCCTTATGTACTTCGGTGAAAGATACCCTTAAGCAGGACAATTAACGCCTTTCTGCTCTGGTGGATTTGCTCATCGGCTATCAGTGCAGTTCAGTGGTTACACTGGTCGGCCTCCAGCTGTTTCACTGTGGTATTAGTAACCCAGTTTGTTTCAGTAAATGTAGAAGAAGCAGGGGTCTGAGGAAGGCATGTGATCAGGAAAACGAAGCAGAAAAAGGCTGATTTCATTTGAAATGAATTGAAGTTGAATGTTCAAAATATGAGGAAGGAAAACCGCATCGCTGCTGAAGTTATGTAGGACAGTTTTATTCATTGTGTTAATCACAGTAATGTTGCAGTAACGTCGGTCTCACCGGGCTGGGAGGCTCCCTGTGGCTCCGGCTGCTGTGGATGCTGCCAATCTCAGTTTGAGAGCTGGAGAGGGAGAGACCCTCAAAATATGGCCTGAAACACAAGAAGCAACGTGGACTGAAGTAAAGAGAACAAATCAGTTTGTCTCAACATGACTACTAACCGTTATTGACTGATTTGAGGAGTCTCCTCTGGGTCAGTGGGTCCGTATACATCACAGTGTTTTAAGTACAGTAGCATTCAAATGAAGTTACATGCACTTTATGCTTTGATTTGCATTTTATGAGCATTTGATACCAGCATTTTTAACATTTGTTTGTCACCCTGTGGCTCTGGAGGAACCTTCTAAAGTCTGAGAAAATTACTCTAGAGACATCACTGCTTGGGCTTGGAGGTAACATATTTCTAACAGAAAGCCTGCATTAGAAACTGGAGATGTGGAGTTCGAAAGACGTGGGTGTTTACAAGGCAGAAAGAAAGAAACACACTAGTGAATTGAATTATGGGAGGTGAAAGATCCAGCGTTAATGGAGCTTGACCCACACTAAAAGTCAGGATATCTCAGCCTCTGCCTTCTATTTTATTTATTAAAATGCCAAACTAAACCTCCTCCTTTAAGTTTATGAGTATATGTTTTAATGAAAGGTTCCTATTATGTAAAAGATGTTTCAGAGAGTTTCCTACCCTTTAAAGAATGAAAAACTAGAGGAAACCCTGAATATATGCTTTTTTAAAAATGTCATTACCACACCATAGACTATTAGCACAAAATGTTGGCTAAATACAGCTTCAATAACAAGGCCAACATTTATAGTAAAGCAGCCTTTGGTTATTTCAGGGTTTAAGGAACATTAAAGGACATGGATATTTTTTTAACTTGCTCTTTTTAGCAATCTCAGTCTTGTAATTGAATTCAGACCTTTTGTGCAACATTTTAACTAACATGAAGCATGTTATCGTTATTATTTGGCCTGCAACACCCCATTTAAGCCATGTGTCTCACAAATGAAGACAACACACACTCGTTACTGTTGAGAAACTTTAGAAACACTCACTTGAGTTTGGGTTTTGGTGTGCTGAGGACGCTGTCATCGTCATCGAGCTCCGGGCCGCTGTCACTCGGGTTCTCAAACTCTACACTGTCCAGGTCCAGGTCCTCCTCCTCCACCTCTGGGGGCGGCTCTGCAGGGTCCTGCTCCGAGTCCAGCACCTTCAGGCATACAAACACACACAAGCACAGACATTACATCTTCAGCTCCACAGTAGAAACACAAGAGAAAACTAAATTCCTAGAGCAACACGAGACAGAAACACCCACCTCATCTGAAACTCTGAAGCGCTTCAGAAGAGCCACCACTCGCTGCTTAAAGTTCTGCTGCTAAAACACAGGAGAATAAACACAAGTCAGTCTGTGACCTAGTTCTGATTTACTACAGCGCTCTGAGCAATCCAATACAGAGAAAACAGCTACAGCCGCTGCTCAGCAGGAGCTCCTCCATTTTACCGGCAGTAGATACATTTGCAGCGCTGGCTGGGTATCGATTTCGCTGCGTGTTATTATGTAAATCAATAATCAAGCAACATCATGCCTCATCTGCTTTCTGGGGCTTTCATCTTCTGCTTCGGCTCACTGAGCTCCATATCACCATATAACCCATGAGCACAAACATATTTAAACTGTCTCAATAAAGCTCATTGATATGCGTTTAATATTAGTTCACAATCTGCAAATGACTCACCTACAATATGAACAAAATGAGGTGTTGATTGGAAATAGCTGGTGTTTATTTTAGAAGCACATTCAACTGCAGTATCTGAACAAATACTGCATTCTGAGGTATAAAGATGAAGGTCAAAATACTCTTGTTCCCAGTCAGCTTCACTACACTGCAGTGCATCAGAAAATCTTACCCTAGATTAGGTGGGTTTGTTTAGAATCATGCTGAAAGCATTACTTGTAAAATAAATCGACACAAAATAAGACAAGCGGTCACTGTACATTTTAAAAAATACTAAAAAATGATTTTCGTTTTACAGCTGAATTCGATTCAGGAAGTGAACCACAACAAGCTTTAATGTGACTGGATGAAAGACACACAGAAATGAATGCAAATGAAATAAAAACTAAATATTGTTTCCCGAGTGTAACTTCATCTTAAAGAAATGGAAAAGAGCTTATTTGCTTTTTTTGCTGAGGGTTAGATCGATATCACTCTTATGTCTGTATTAAATAAGGCGCCACTGCCAGCAGCCCATTAGCTTAGATCAGCATAAAGACTGAAAACAGCAGGAAACAGCTAACTTGGTTCTGTCCACAACAAAATCAGCCTACCAGCACCTCTCAAGCTCACTAATTAACGTGTTATATGTCGTTTGTTTCATCTGTACAAAAAACAAAATGTAAAACAGACACGTTGTGGTTTTATGGAGAAATTATGTGTGGGATTATTTCTCAGGCGCAGTGACTCCAGGAAGTTACTGGCCAAGAAAAAGTCATGAAACTGTAGGTCACTGTGTGGGTACGCTGCACAGACACTGTCACGGTCGAAGGTTTGTTTCCCCTGTCAGGTATGGATGCTCAAACTAAACTTCAATGTATTGTTTCTTTCTACTTGAGTTGGGCCTCCTTTAATCCCTGGTTCACGTATCTTACTCTGGTGATGGAGGGCGTCCTTACAATCGACCTCCTCTGCTTCTTTGGCTTTCTCACATCGTACTCGTCATCCTCGAGATCCTGAAAACAAGACGCAATGAAGACGAAGCCCAGTTAAATTATTATGTCTTGAAGTTTTCCTTAGCAAATTATGCAGTGCACGTACAGATGTCTTCCGACCTCACGCCCCAACTAAGTGCTTAATTATTAACTGGCTTGCCGCTGACCAGCATGTATATTGATTTGCTTTGCCTCATGACCCTTAAAAGTCTGTTTGCCTCGATGATTTCCAGGCCGACTCACCTGTCCCTGCACGGCGTCGTCGCTGGCCTCCTGCTCCGACGAGAAGCTCTCATATTCCTCCTCTGAGTAGTTATCTAAAGCAGAACGCAAGTAGGGAGATTAAAGGCTTGAGTGTAGAAGAGGCCTCATACATATTTCAATGATCGACCCTTTTAAATCTGACATGCAGCTAGGCTCTAAATATACATGATGTACAGTACACACAGAGCTGTATGCTACCTGAATTTCATCGCTTTCTGCACGATTAGAGAGGGAAAAAAACACCCTGAACCCTGTGATCCCTGCTCTGTTTAGCCCATCGAGTATATTAGGTGATTATGATGGCTTCGTGCTGTTCTAGCCTCAGAACACCAGGGGTAATGAGAGGCAAAGTGTACCGGAGCATTTGATCTTCTGTCCTCCCTGCAGGGCTGCCTCCTCGTGGTCTATTGGCTGACTGGACAAGGAAAAGATCCAGATCTCGGCCACCTTACCCAGCATGTCTTTCTGGTTGCTGCAGAGAGGCAGAACCTGGCCTCCCTCTGTCGGGTGCTGCATCACCTGGGATGGGTGAAAGAAGGAATGTTTCTTTTGATTCTTCACATCCCAAAATTGTCCAATACAAGAAATATCCACCCCTTTAGAGACATTAACTGCTGTTGACGTTGTACCTTACATTTTTGCTGAGAGATCAAGCTCTCCATCTGAAGTAAACTCTATATACCATAATGCTTTGCAGGCTCAGAGATACTGTGCTTAAATGTAATGTTCAATTTCACTTGAATGTGGGAATTTGGAAATGGACTGCACACGATCACAGCCATCTGGGCATTCAAGCCTCTGAGGCAGAAAAAAACAAGTGTACACGCAGTAAAACACTTCTTTCAAAACAGTAACAGCTTTAACTTTTTAATTACTAAAGTATCCTTGCTGTTTTAAAACTTTAATGCTTAAAATCTAATTTCAAAGTATTTTTATAAGTAGACAATCCTGTAAAAGTCATATTTGTATGTTGCTGACGGAGTGGGTAGAAGTCTTGACTGTTAATTGCTTTCTTGCTGAGAGTTAAATGAGAAGATTGATACCACTCTCATGTCTGTACGGTTAATATGAAGCTACAATCAGCCAGGAGACGATTAAGGGGCCATTATACTCCATCAGAACTGCTTGTTGGATGGTCAAATAGCTTTGTGTATGTAACACAATAACACTAACCTGGGCCCTTAGCTTAGCTTAGCATTAAGATTGGAAACAGGGCGAAACAGCTAGCCTGGCTCTGTTCAAAAGTTTAAATAAAAATCCACCTACCAGCACCTCTAAAGCTCACTAATTAACAAGTCATATCTCATTTGTTTAATCTGTACATGAACCGCTGGTTGCCTGGCAACCTCACAATGACAACATGACTCCAGGAAGTCACCGCACCCGGCCAAGAAATAGTCCAGTACTTAACCCCTTATAAAAACAACGTGTCGTTTTTACACTTTAGTCTTTGTATGGATTAAACAAATGAGCTTTTTTTGTTTCCCAAAATGTCAAACTATTCCTTTAACATAATATTGTGAATTAAGAATGATGAGAGAATGATCCTGACCTCTCAACAAGGAAAAATCTTAATTATCTTAATTGCCTATTTTTTGTCATTACAAAATTCACACCAGTTTAACCACCCACTGAAGAACCTTGCCCAACAACACCGACGTGGTATTTACTGAGTGAGAGAGGGAGTTTCATTCACTCCACGCTCCAGAGACTCAAACGCTCATCACAAACCCGGGTCACTCCAGGACAGCGCCGCCCCAAATCTGGACGAGTCTCTCTGTTCTCTCTGTCCAGTGAGACCATATCAGCCTTTAGTGATTTACACTGTATCTTGTGTGGTGTGTTGTGTCAGAGCTCCTTTGTATCCTTAAGTTGAAAAAGCGAGAACTATTTCTTTCTTGTGGTTAAGTACAACTTAACTTGTGTTTCTGCTTTTTCTTTTTTTTTCTCCGAGGCGCCGAAATGTCTTCTCTCAGCTGCTGGGATGTGACCTTAATAAGCTCCACTGAGCTTTGTCAGCCATATGGGAACTCCTCAGTGTATCAGCATCAGCTGCACTGAAAAGTATTTTTAAATTCATGTATTCTAGGTTTTCTTAAAAACACAAGAAACAATTCGTCCATCGGGTGAGATAACTTAAGTTTTTTTCTCTAAATATTTTGTTTTAAACAAGGGAGAACAAAGCAGGTTTGTACTGAGAAAAAGTGAAATTATCTTAAGTATTATTTTCAGACTAATTAGAGGGCAAAATGACTTATTTAAGACGACTTTTCTTGTTCTGTGTGATTCAAGGAGCCAGGAGTTATTGTACAAGAGGCACCGCCAAACCCCAGGAGAAGATGAGGAGGACAAAGTCTTCTAGTAAATGTCAACCTGCAGCTCCAACATCCACCATTTTCTCATTATATTTTCACACCACCCTGTCCTGACACTAACAGCCTGTTAGAGCTGATGCACCTTCCTGCTCCTGCCTGCTCCGAGACTTCGAGACACAACAAAAAAGTGCAACGGAAGTAAGCTACAACCTTGTTATCCTCTACATACCGCACACAGCAATAAACAGTGTCAGCCACCATTACATTTTACATAAACAACAGGAATGTGAATGCAGGTTTGTTGCAGCGCGGTCATTCTGTACCTCGGCCATATCGATAGATCCCACTGCGAGCGTCTTGTAGCCCAAAATAGTTCGGTTCTTGTATCTCTTCCGCCTTTGCAGCATGATCTGCAGCTTGTTACCTTCTCGTTTTAAGAAGTGAGGGTACTGAAGGGGGAGGAAACAGAGAGGAAAAAGAACAAATTACTCACTTAGAATTGATCTGGTAGCTTTAAGGGTCATTTCTTATTGTCAACGAATCCCATAAAAAAGACCAAAACAAGCAAGGATCTGACCCTTTTACAAGTATTGTCTGTTCATCCAAAGCCTGAGATATCTTATTCCTCTGTGCCACAGAGCTCCACTGTTGTCCAAAACCTATTAAAAACACATCAGTGGGCCACACTGTTACACTGGGAGACATGTTTCTCCATTAAGATCAACAAGGCTACTGCAGGTTATTTGAGTTGAACTCACATAAATCCTGCTGACATAAATAGTCACTACAGCACCAAATCTGCAGCTGAAAATAGCCCCCAACAAATACAGTATTTACTCTTATTTCAGTAATGTTTAAAGCCCCTGAAAACTTGGTTTTAAATATTAAGTGTTTAATACATTAAATATGAATGACTAAATAAGTAAAAAAACATCCTTAGTTATTACTTATTAAGACTCAAACCCTCAAAAACTCTGCTTCTTCAGAGCTGTGTGGGTAACGTTTTTTTATCTGATTTGAAAGATAAGCAAACAACCCCGCATCTGTCATGATGTTTATTGATATGATTTGATCATTTAAATGTACCTAATTATGTGACATCACCTTTTTCAAATTGAGCCACGTCTACTTCAAACCAGTGAGAAGAGCACAGTCACAAAAAACAAAAAACAAAACACAACCACAGAAATGTCTCATGTGAAATAACCAAAACATGTAGGATCTCATTGCTCAGAGTAAGAGGATGATTGAGAAAATAAGTCTTTAATAAAACTACAGTGGCCAGCTGTTTTAGGAAATTACGAAACCTTCTTTAAAAATGAAAGTATACATTTGTGACTCGTTTTTTAAGTTTTACATCATCAGTAGAAACGAGGGAAGCTGGAGAAGTCGGAAAGCATTGAGAGAAGGACTAACACATTGGTTTTGGTCTTTTTATGGGATTAATAACAAAAAAATTCAATAACAAAAATATAGAATATTGCCAGCCTTATCCTTTAATGATCTAGCAACACTTTGTCCTTGTGCACAAAAGAGATGCATCTCCACACAGTATCTCCACAATACAGAAAAGAGAGCATATCTCATTGATATCTAATGTAAGTTCGAACAGTTGCCATGGCAACAAGTGTAATAAAACTCATCCCACACATACTTAACCCTGTAAAATCTCACTTCAAATAAAAAAACCCCAGCAAATATAGACCTAAAAAACGATCCTTAAATGGTTCATTTTTAACCAAACAGCTGCATGGTGATATTTGTTTTATTTACCTGCAGTGAAAAGGTGAGAGCCAGATCCGTCTCCACAGACCCACTGGGTGGCAGCACTATCTCATGGGACCTCAAAATCCGTTTGGAGCCCTGTAAAAAAAAAAAAAAAAAAAAAAAAAAAAAGAAAAGGGGTTGGTGTTTAATTTAGTTGGAGCTCTTCCCCTGGAACTATTCTGTTGGTATTCAGTCTGCAGCAGCAAAGGTGCAAAGCATAAATAATTCAACAGGATTCAACACATTTTAAAACGCCACACTGGTGTTTTTGCACGTGTTAGAACATTCACTACAAATATCATGTTCTTCACAGTGTGTTATATTTTAACAAAGCAAGCTAAGCTATTTTACAGTACAAGCTGAATGCCTTTTTTCCTCCTATTTTCTGCTCAGCAACTGGTTTAATTATTGTCAAAGTTGAGAAGATATCTTTGACAAAAACAGAACCAGATATGATGATTTAATCCAGTATCCTACTGCATCTCAACCACGTCTCTTACAGCTTGCATTGAAGGTGGAAAAATATGGATTTAAAAAGGGTCAACAGTAAAATATAAATAACTATAGCCCTTCTTTTACCCTTCATCGGGGAGTGAGATGTACAAAACATGTATTTGTTTGTGTTTGTTTGTGTGTGCTGCAGGTTTGCACATACCCGCTCTCTGTTGTGTCTGTTTATACAGCATACCTGGATTTTAACCGCTATCACCACAGAGATCAGCTCTTTATCAAGTTCCCTCATCACGACCAGCTTCTTCAGAGTCAGACTGCACAATCTGAGGAGACGGAGAAAGGATGTTTAGTTTTGCGCCGCTGGTGTGTTTCTTTTTATTATGCACAAACAGATGAGTCATTCACAAAAAACTGTATTTAAACAGTTTACCGCTAAGCAAAACACATACAGTATGTCAGGAAACACAGCGTCAGTCTATCAGCAGGTTTTAAAGACTCTGTGCTGGTGTGATCATTTCACTAATAGGTTGTCACACACTTACAGAAGGTGTTAGTTTGATGCTCTTATGCTGAGTAGATAAAAAATGTTTTACCTCTGAACAGACCAATACATTAGCTTGGTTGATATTATTGGCAGATTTTAGTTTATCACAGGTTTATCGATATCTGTATATGTAGGCTGATAAGTAATAACAAAAGGCAGGAGAGAAAAAGAAAAAAGTATGTTTGAGGTCATTTAGACATACATACTGTAGTTTGTCCACCAGACAGCACTGACAAGTTTATTTCTTTAACTGCAAAATGTCCTGCTCACTTGTAGTTAAATATGTAGACAAACAGATTTCTGTTTTTGGATTAAACAAAAGAGATATAAAGTATTCAGGTGGTTAAATTTAAATGTACTAGTAGTTGGAGGCGAGGTGTTTCCCCACTGCTTCCAGTCTTTATATGCTACACTACGCTAAGCTAAGCTAAGCTAAGCTAATCATGTCCTTGCTCTAGCTTCATACTTAAAGACAAAAAGGTGAAATAAAAATAAAATTTCCAAGTAGTTCTAAACCTTTGTCCCTGTGTTAATTGTTCGGTTATCTCTTGTAATATGTATTTAAGTATTTTTATTGCTGTAAAACATTTCTGATGACTCATCCTGAACTCAGGGAGCGTACACATAAATGTATCCCATCAAGCAACTAGCTAACCCCGCTCATTACATAAAACTGGAGCTAACTGGACCGTTAGCTCGTTGATTTAATAATTTACTGATTTCTCCCTCGTCCTCCACCTGCTGACAGGTAATAACACAGGTGAGAGAGGTGTCGCCAGAGGCAAACAGTACTCCGTATTCACTAAGCCACGCCCACTTTTGAGTGATCCAATCAAATCTGAGGGATCTGATTTAAAACCTTGTGCCATCCACTCATAAAAAAACTGCTGCACAGCACTACTAGAGGTCAAAATCTGCAAACAGTCCTTTTAAATAACAAATACTAGCCAATACAGTCAGAGTTTTAAACTCTCAAATAAATAAATCAGTATCAGCCTCAAAAATCCAGTCTTGGTCGAGCTCTAATTTTTACAAAAGAATGTAATCAAACATGACCTTTAGGCTGTGAGGCAGCCAGTGGGCCACCTCATCTATAAAAATGTTTTCTCATCAGTGAAATCCAAAAAAGTGGTGACCGGAGCGATGAGGGAAGAGCTGGCTAAAGATCACAGAGACTTTTCAGAATTCCTACACTTGTTAGTTCGCAGCAGGCTGAGCTAAATCCTCTTTTACTTGCAGACGGGCCTCTGCCAGCAGAGCAGAATAGCGACACTGAAGCAGGATGGTGGCGAGGCAGCCGGGGTGGCATTGTCAGGGCAGTGTGTGTGTGCACTTTAACAAGCCTGTCACGATTTTTTGAGACACACACAAGTTTTTTTTTTTAGTTTTTTCTTTTTAAAGGAGCTTTTCTTTTGAGGAACTCTTTGGTTCCTTTGACTGGATCATTCAGAAGAGCAGCTCTGAACAGACTGGCTGCTCACAATCTGGAGGCCTATTCTCAGCAGCCATTTATCATCCAGCTCTGCCTTTTTACTGCAAAATTAAACAGTGTTAACGGTACTGTTGGTTAGTATGACATCACTCTTGAATTATTCTGGGGCACAATAACACGGGATTGAATGTCGTTCAGCGGCAGGAACGGGCTATTCAACAACAGCGAAGATTTACAGTCACACGGAGTAAAAGATGTAGGTCAAAACTGCCATGAGTGACAGAGGAGGGGAAAATGTGCTCAGCGCTGAGTGGAAAAAGCCCAGGGAGGCAACATTAATACACCAATATCCACTGTCATTTAGTGTAAGGACTGAGGAGTTGACCTTGGATGTAATCTAACTCCTCTCCAATTCTCCTATTTTGAGATTACTGATAGGTGAGGCACCAAACAAAAGAAAACTGTCAAGGGCTTTCAAAACCACACAGTGTGCCGAGTGACATAACGCTGTGTCCCTGCAGCGGAGGGGTATCAATCAGCAAAGAGAGAAAGGACAACATTGGGACGGAGAGAGAAGAAGCGGTGACAATGGCAGGTTTGAAGAAACCCCCAGCAGGCTGAATGAAGACCTTTCTCTTCTTCAGCTGAGACACGGCCCAAGAAATCCCAGGCACAATGGACACAAGCCAATGAAGGCTCGCATTGTCTTCAGCCTGCGCTCACACAGAGACAATACGCAGCATTCTTGCACTCCTATTTTGTATTCTACCCTGTTCCCATTGGTTCCAAGCCCACAACACCATCTATTTCAGTTATGCTAGGTGGCTGGATGCTGGTTTGCGTAGGCAGAGACAGCCAAACGATATCTGCCTCTGCTCTGCTAAAAAGTCACATTTAGCTTCTGGATATTTTGTTGTTTTTTTTATCCCTCACAATGGGTTTATCATGCAGTATGTGCTGTAGGAGCTGAAATGCTATTTCTAATGACCACTAAACACCACTTAATTTGTAAGAGGATCTGTGCTGACCTTTTTTCTCTTTGGTTGGTGACCTAAAGTTCTGACAAGTGGAGATGAGTGCAACTTAAAGTGCAGGTACTTTCAGATTTTTGTGGACACATTGGTGACATTTTCCCACCAAAGGTCTTGTGGTTTCCAGGGCTCCATACCGACTCCTACTGAAACAGGCTTCTTGGAGTAAATTAACATAATGGCAGCATTCTTCATGAACATCTACACTGATTGGCAGTATCACTGGCTCCACATCGTTTGACATGTCATATAAAAAATTGTGGATTGTCTTACAGTGTCTGAAACCCACTTTTAACTGCAGAATCGGGGGTACATCCGTCAATTTTTCAAACTTTCTGACAGTGAAAATCCAACAATCACGCCGAATTTACGCAGCGATCGATCATGTGAAAGTAGACAGGGTTTGAACTTTAGACAGTTTTATGTGTACAAATGAGTGCAACACCATGAATGCCTTTAAGGAGAGATTGTCCAAAAAGTTATATAAAGACACTTCACACATATATCTGTCTCTGTTAACCCATTGCATATCTGATTGCATCCGTCCCACCTTTCAGGTATCACACCTGAAGAAGTTTGGTAATGGCTAAAACCCCAACAGAAGAATAACTTGTGCTAAAAACCGTTCAGTTTTCTAGCTTATATCTACCCATCAACTACCACAAATACATGGGTGACACACATGGATGGGCTCTGTCAAGACAATGGTTTTGTTTGCTACCACAGGCACTCGCTTTCACTGCTCTCTAACCCACACAGGTCAGACAGTGGTTGGACTGAGCAGGGATGTACATTATGCCTTCTGCATGACTGCAAGTCTGGACATCGCTGGAGTCACCGGCAACTTACTGACATCGTTACACTTCGTAGGATTAAAGATTATAACTAAAAAGAAAACATCTAGCAGTATATAAAACTGATTCAAACCCTGAAGAAGAAAACCACACTTTCACCACATTTTTATCTCATCAAAGAGCTGGTGAAGCAGTGAGGAGTACCAGCTTCAACAGTAAGTGTAGCCTGGAAGTTCTCCCTGTTCCTTCTTTGATACACAAAGAATGATATATAACGATGCATCAGAACAACACAGCCGAGAGCTGAGGTGTCACTCACCAGCCGCTGCCTTTTTCACTCTGAACTGAAGTCGAGGACACACTCACTGCCACCAGCTAATGCGTTTGTACACTGAGCTTCTGTCTGTGTTCACGGACACACACATTACGCACAGAAAAGCACACAGCTGCTGTTTTGGCGCCGCAGCAAGGAAACCTGTTCCCTGTTCTGTCCCCTCGCTGCAGCCCCAGAGGGGCTCTGGTCTGCTGAAGCACACGGCCTGCCACCTGTAGCGTGGCCCTACCAAATCCTGATACAGTGGCCAGCTCAGCACAGATGCTCTGGCAAAGGCGGAGAGGAGGACCCAGCAGGCCCAGTATGGTGCTGTGATCGCAAAATCACATTCACTCCATCTGCCAAGAACAACAAACCAACAGGAATTTGTTTTGGTGTCACTGATGCAGAGACGACTCAACACCATGCTGAATGTAAACACACAGTAGAAGGACAACAGGACCTGAGGACTGATGCAAAATCATATCAGAACTACCAGCTACCAAAATATGTTAACGCATGTAGAATCTGCTACGCTAATCCTTAATCTCTGTTTTTTAAACAAGAATACGAGTCTACAGCCAGGACAGAGGCTCCGTGAGGCTGAGATGCTCATTGTAAAAAAAAACTGTAAGAATGATATAAGTTGGGGCCACATAATGTAATGAGAGTCCATGCTGCTTTACTACTACTGCTGCCAATGCTACATCCCTAATACTAGTTAATTTACTCAAGTTCTGCACTCAAGTACAATTTCAAAAGGTACTTATTTTCGTTTTGTGCATCTTTATACTTCTATTCCACTCCACTGAGGGAAATATTGTACTTTTTACTCCACTACATTTATCTACTGCTTGGAGAAATGCCACTAATACTGCTATCCTTGTACAATTACTATAATAGCTGCTCCTGGAACAACTACTACTTTCTACTTACAGTAGTTTGTATGCTAATGGTTGTTGTGCAAACAATCTCAGGATGACAATGTTAACATGCTTATGTAATGTTTACCATGTTCTTTGTTTAGCGCATTAGCATGCTAACATTTGCTCACATGCAAATCAGCACGAAACACGAAGTTCAGCTGAGGCTGATGGGAATGTCATTCGTTTTGCATGTCTTTGGTCACAAACAAAAGTAGTGGACAAATTGATACTTTGACCTGATGATGGATGAAAGGTTAAGGGATCAGCAAAGTGATTATAATTCACCCTGAGGGGAACATGAATGTCTTTACCAAATATCATGACAATCCATTCAATAGTTGTTGAAAAAAACACAAACGTCAACCTCACATGGTGCTACATTCAAAGTCCAAGTCAGTAGAATTCATCCTCTCGGTACCATGAATGTCTGTACAAAGTTTCATGACAATCCATCCAATAGTTAGAGAGAGATTTCAGTTTGGACCAACATAACCACCACTGAAGCCACACCGCTAAATCTGCTAAACATTTTGCATTTAATGTGTAGTCTAACAGAGAGAGAAAAGACTGGGAGGGAAATAAAGATCCAGGACCAAATCAAACAGAAAGTAGTGAAGGTTCAGATCACACATACAATAGATCGACAGCTAGAAGGTGAACAGCTGCTTTGATATTGAATGTAAAATGACTACTGATTGTAACTCACTAACTTCAAAGAAAATCTCAAGAACTGACTGAAAAGAAATCCAAGATCAGGAGAGAGGGGGCGGTGCAAGCTCGGGTGTCTCTTACAAGAGGTGACACCCTACACCTGACCCTAACCATGAGCACTGCTGGTCATTGATTTGCTTGTCTCCTGACATGCTGACACCGGAGGAACACAGACACTAACAGTATATTTCAAGACCCAGAAGACCTCAAAACTATTGGATTCAACGGCTAACTAGCGATTGATATCTTGCGATTGATCTACTGTGTATTGTAAATGTAAATGTGTTGAAATATTTAGAATTTAAAATATCTATCTAATACCTAAATTTAATATTTAAAATGTAAGCAATTACATTCTAATTTAATTTCTAATAAAATCTAGAATTGTTTTTCATAAGGGATAGTTTTAAATTGTTAAAAGACTACAAACAAAACCTCTGACAGCAGAGTTGAATTAAAGAAGCCAGGTAAGTTATATACAGTCCTATCATAGAGAGCTAGAGAGTGGCATAAAACAAGTCAGAGAGTGAACGGAGATGTCGGCCGTGTGGAGGTCGGATAACATAAACACCCGAGGTTCAGTTTCAACTCCTGGATTTGCTCCTTCTGTTAATAGTGAGCGAGTCGGGCAACTGTACCCCCCCTTGCACAAGCTGCATCGATAATGAGATTTCCATACTTCACACTGCCACTTCCTGCTCTTCTGCCCTGGACCTCACCCACACACACAGAGGCACTTAAAATAGATGCTTGAACACGACGTAAGAATTCAGCTAATAGTGTATCAGATATCAAGAGACTGGAGCCATCTTAGGGCTTCCATTTGATTCTCGACTGGATAATTTGGTATTCCACCCTAAAACAGACCAATGCATTTATTGTATGTAAGTGAATCCAAGTTGTGCATCTGGAGTGAAATTAGTCAGGAACTTTGAGCTAAAAAACAATTAAAAAAAAAAAACACCAAAAAGCATTATCCAGAGTTCGTGTAGCTTTTAGAGTAAAATTCAAGCACTTTTCAAGCACTTTCAAGGTGCTTGAAAGCCTAATCATCACATACTAAATAAATTGTGACTAAATTGTTACTATAATTTCCAGGAGACAAACAAATAAGACAATGGGATAGTTTCATTTCAAATATTAAAAGATTTTTGGTTTACATGATTGTGTCGATGATGAAACACCAGATTATGTTAAAAATCAAGCATTTTTCAAGGAGTATATTTGAATTCAAGCAGATTCCTGACCTCGAATACATAACGGTATTTTCCATACTTTCAAGATTTTGTATGAACCCTGATTATCATTTAGCTAAAGAAAGAAAGAACATGAAAGAAAAATAACTGATGATACTGTACAAGGCTTTTATCCAACAGCAGCTATACTGTATGCAGTTTATGTGCAGATTGAGTTTGAGGCTTAGACCACGGTGTTATTTAAAGTTACAGCTCCGTCTCTCCGGTGCGCTGTAACAGGATTGTCAGCTGCTGTTTCAGTTTCAGGCAAAAACGTGTGATGAAACGGCGATTCAGCAGTAAATATCAAAGAATTCCATCTCATCATAAGAGATGGGACACGTCACGCTTTTTGAGACTTTCAATCTCTGAAGGAAAATCCACTTTCTGAATTTGCTGAATTGAAATTGGATTTAAGCCAACCTTGCAATGTTCAACAACACTTCAGGGCTGAGCAGAAAGAAAGAAAAATCATTTCAAAGCACTACAAAGCACAGTAGCCCTGACTCTCTTGACCTCCAGCACTTCCTGCATAAAGCTCTGCTGCAGTCTGGCTGAGCTGGCACAGCAGACTGCATCAGCTTATAATGTACCACCTTTTTTTTTTTTTGTCAGTTCACTGTTTTCCTTCTGTCCTGAATCTGAAATCTGATCTGGACTTGTTCACTAGTCTGTAAAAAAAACAAAAAAAAAAAACATTAGTCAGTCAAGATTTCTCAATATCTGTCATGTCCACTGTTTGCACTGTCTGGCATCAGTTGTTCAGGTTTTGGCAGATTTGAGAATCCACATTATTCCAGCTCTCTTTCAAAGCATCTCAGGCAGTCTTGTGCCATTACAGTATGTTTGGCCTTTTGCTTTTTATAAATATTCCCCAATATGTTCAGTGGTCTGGTGACTGTGGAGAAAAAGCCACACATGTCAGCACTCACTGCTCTTTTCCTAGGCTACACACAGTATACTGGCATGGCTTCAGTCTGTGTTTGGGATTGATTTCCTGCTAAAACATTAGCATTTTCCCCCACAGCTGTAAGCCAGAGGGAATTACTTGCCTTTGCAGAACATAATTGTACTTCTATATGGACAATGTGTAGTTGAGTCTGTGTAAAACACCATCTAAGAAACAGGCCAAACCCAACACCTAAATTGTTCCACAGCCAAGGTTGACTTCAGTTTTTATGCACTGTTGCATCAGCCTTTTCATTAGCTCTCTGACTGCAGCTGTTCAAGCACAGATTCAAAAGACAGACATAGCATATTGATATGCTAATGTTAGCATGCTGGTAAATTAACAAGTTTAAAAGCTAAACATTAGCATTCAGCTGAGGCTCACAAAATACAGTTTAGACGGATGAAGGTTTGTGAAGAAATAGTTATATACTCCTCTACAACCCCAAACTGTCATATTTCTGTTTAAACAAACAAGATTCGTGTTAATTAATGAGCTTTAAAGATAGTAATAGGCACATTTTTGAACATTGGACAGAGCCAGGCTAGCTGCTTCCCCCTGTTTCCAGTCTTTAGTAGCCTAGCTTAGTATCTAGGCTACTCCATACTTTTTTCAATTTTTCATCCATTCAACAATTCTGTTTCCTGGTCTTTAATGGACATTACTGCCACATTTAGCCAAAAGCATGACTCTACACCTGTACTCTTGTTTCAGTCTGTTCATGGATTCACACCAGTGACCTTTGGGTCACTTTGATGTTACCACACTTGACCGCTCCAGGCAGGCTGAGTCAAACTCAAACCAAGAAGAGCAGAAGGATCTGATTACCTCTAATATTTGAAACACAAGACTAGCAGTAAATCGACAGATGCTGCACATAAAGCAGTCACACACACACACACACACACACACACACACACACACACACACACACAGCATTTGTTAATGTGAAGCAAACTAATTAATGGGTCCAAATTGACCACTGACAGTCTGGACAGCCTCTGATAATGCTGTTTCATTCAGACATATTAGTTTGCTGCTCATACACTGCATGAATTTCCAAGGTTGCCATGGAAATACTGTCCTCTCATGTAGGTTAACGGGCAACCATCAGTTATGAATAAAGTAGAGCACAGCCAGACAGTGTGTATGTGTGTGTGTAAGTGTGTGTGAGTGGCTGAAACTAAGTGCTCGTCTCTTTATAGGCTGGACTGCATTAAGAGCCAACTTGATACGCGTCATATTGATGCACTTCTCCTGTTCTGACATTTCCACGAGGGCACCACAGTCAGGAGAGCTGAAGCATCGAGAGACCAGTGATGCATTTCACTAAACACATTTGTCTGTTTTATGTAGTCATTTCTCAGTTTCTCAGCGTCCTTTGCAATCTAACTGTTGTCGCATCTGAGCAGCAAACTGACATAAATTGCCTCGGCTCAAAGTCATTTAGAAATAAACCTGTTTGGCAACTGCAATTTTATTCTGTCTGTGTTTACAAAAAAATGGCTGCTTTCCAATAGCTCTCTGATTTAAAACAAACAATACAACTCAAGTGACAAAAATATGGAAACCCCATTTCAGTATTGTATTGGACTAACTGACAGTGACTCAACACAACTGGACCTGCTGACCTGTTAAAGCCGACCATGCAAACGCCAGTGTTTTGCATCACGGCCCAAGGTTTATGGATGGATGCTTTTTGGATCACAAAGCAGTTCAAAGAATTTTCTCCTGTGTTGGCCAGGTAATTAATGACATTTCCCTTTCATTGTTCCTTGAACCCTGCCTGGATTGTGCTGATAGTACCCATCCCCTAGAGGTTGCATAAAGGCCAGAAATGGATGCTTCACATGGCATCGTCAGTCTTAATAGACCCAGTTTATACCAGTTGAATGACCTCCAAACTATAACAACTTCCCCTCCAGCCTGTGTTTTTGTTCACAATGCTGGGGTCATGACCTCATGTTATTAACACCACACACTGTTGTGGTGGTTCATCTAAAGCTGGGATTCCTTAGACCAGGCAGTCCTGTGTTAATGTTTCTGTTAATGTTTCCAGTGAAAACCCTCTTGGTGGTTATTCACCATGGACAGGAAGGTTTCTCTGCTGTTATTACCCCCTGCAGTCTGACACAGTGTTCCTGAATTGTTCTACCTCACAACTTTAATGTGATGTCACCTGTAATACTGTGGACTGACGTGTCATGGCCGCTGCCACCCAACATGTCACATTCATTTACATAGTGACATGCAGTTAATCTAGCTGACTTTCCAAGTTCAAATTAGTCTGTAGTAATCTACTGTAGGTACGCTAGTTAGCTAGCTAGCCTGTTGACTTTCCAACATTGTGAATGCCATGATCATGAATAAAGACAGGGATAATGCACAAACAAGTATCCTGATCAGAGCCGGATTAACCAGCAGTGGGGCTGGGGGCAAAAAGTGAGTTGCAGGTCCTTGTTCAGCCGACGTGTTCACCAACTTTGTTTGCTTATAAGTTGAGTAACTGCAAATGAATATCCAGCAATCCGGCATCCCAGCCTTGATCATGATATATAAATATAATATTTTCCACATCAGGATACCTCTAAGTATATTATTGCACTTATGCCATGACCACTTACCAAAGAAAAATATGTTAATAAGCATATTCAAATCATCATAATCCATTTTTCAAAGTTAGTTTGTTGTCAGTGCAGGTAACCATGGTCGCTATGGTTACCTGCATTCTAATATTCCGTGCCCACTGACTAAGAGTTCTAAATCAGTGGGCACGGAATATTAGAATGTGGGTAACCATAGCAACCATACAACAATGCTGCTGCAATAGATTTAACACTAGTTGAACTGATGATACCTGCCAGCCAATCAGAGATGAGTATTTTCCGTCGTTATGGCATAATTAGAAACGAAGTACGATGCAAGTAAAATATGCTTTTAATTAAATTTTAATTTCAGCCTCTGAGGATTACTTTATGTGGATGTTGTATTTCTGTTTCAGTTTGCGTATGTCCATCTGTTTTTGCATGCATACATGCGTTTGTGATTGAGTACAAACGTATGTCCAAGATATATTTATTATGTATATGCAACATGTGCAAAATCTGTTGTGTGTGACTGTCCATTCTCTAATCTGCCATCTGAATATAATCATGCGTAGTAGTCAGCATCATCATCCTAACCCTGCCTGGACCCGCCTCTCATGCAGCTCATACTTTTCCCCATGTGTGTGAATGTTGTGTGTCAGAAAGCTGAAGTGACCTAAATTCTCACGTCTCCTGGGGTTCTGGAAAACCAACATCTGTCCCTCTGTTTCTGTCCATCTTTCTTTCAGTCTGGCAATCCTTCCTTTTTCTGTCTCTGTCTCTGTCTCTCTCTCTGTCTGTCAGTCTGATTCAAACCATCTCTCACTTTGTGACTCACTAAGCAAAAATGTGAAAACAAGTCTTCAGAAACACTCTGAAACAACTCCTCAGCTGCAGAAAGTGGAGTGTATTTTGATGAAACTTGGAGCTGCTGAGTATTTTCCCAGTCAGACCGCAGATCCTTCACCTGTCAGTGAATGAAAAATGTCACATGGGAGGCGTGTGGCACTGGCACAGGAACCCATAGAGGCCTCGGGGAACAAAAAAAGGAGAACAGTCTCACTTTCTCCACTGCACATAAACTTTTTGTTGGAGACATCTTTGTTGCAAAGAGGAATTGAAGGTACTGCAAGGAAAAATGTCAGAACTGAGGTTAAATGTACTGTAAAACTTTAAGGAAGGAGTAAATGACCCACATTTTTAAAAATCAAACGTAAGCTAAACTCTTAATGGCAAAAAATAGCAGTGATTTCTCTTTAGCAATTCATGACTAGAGGCAAACTAGTGTTACTGCAGTTACCAGAACCCAACTGAAGACCACCACCATCAACAATGCACCAAATGAGGGAATATCTTTTGAAAGAACTACAATCCCTCTAGTAGGGTTCTTGTAGACTTGCTGAATCTTTGCCAAGGAAGCTGTTCTGGAGGCTTGTGGTGGTCCAACACCTTTATAAGACTATTAGTCTCGGTTTGTACTTCAATTTGTCACCCATCTGTGTACATCAGCTTTCAGAGTTTCACCGCTAACTCAGAAGTGACTGAACAGAAGGATTTTAGGGATGTGACAGGAAACCTGCTGCAGTCTAAGTGCAGTATATTCATCCCTCTGACAGGCTACATCAAAAAACTAAAACCTTCAGTGCACTTAATTTAGCTTTTAATCACACAGTTAAGTGCTATTAAGGTAACAGGTTCAATCCCTGTAGCAGCTTATGTGTCCATCAACTGCCACGTATTTCAAAGTGAATCCACCTGCTCACTAAAGTGCTCTGAATGAGTCAGCTAAATGCCTATATATATATATATATATATATATATATATATATACAACTGCCATTAACTTCCAAAAAAGAAAATCAATCCTCTATCATTTTCTGTTCCATTCACCACACATCTGGCAGCAAATTACGGGCTTCATAAACACCGATTTCTTTTCTACAGCCCTTGTAAGAGCTGAACATTTAATATGTGATTGTAATTGCTGCATGTTTATCTTTCCGTCGAGGTGTGCAGCCTGTTCACACATCTGTGTCTCCTCCCTGATGAGGCGACGTGGCCTCTTCATCACACCCTTTCTTACTCAGTCAGGTTTGGTGCGGAAACATCTTGCACCTGTTGCACAGTCCGGGGAGCACGGTGTGGTGATGACTGGTGGGTTACTGTCACCATGGCAACTGGGAGTACACACGGCGCAGCTTACTGTACACATACAGTGTGCATGTAAATACTGAAAGGAGATCTTTTTGCATGCTTTGACATCAAAGAGGGAAGAAGAAGAAGAAGCAGCAGCGGTTACACGGTGTCCTGCCCGCCAGACTGAAACCTGAGAAGCAAACATTACAGAGGAATACTGCATTCCAGCTATTTAAATACACCCCTATACACACATACATCCATACAGCATGGTCGGGGTTGTCACTGCGTCGGAGCTGGCGGCATCCTACTCTCAACATGCCTCACACACTCAGGCTGGAATGACCGACATGCCATACCAACACCTTCCTGTAACACCACAGTCACCGGCTTCTCTCCGCAGCACGCCTTGTCTGCTGCAGACAGAAGCTGAAGTTGGTAAACAAGACGCATGACTGAATTCTTTCTTCAAAGACGTTTCTGCCTTGTTGAGCATTACAGGGAGGAGAGAGGCAGGAAAGGTGAGTGAGAGGAGAGAGGTGGAGATCTGACAGAGGTTAGAGGCCACACTTGAATGCTCACACACTAGCGGTGTCCCAAAAGCATACTATACTATAAAGAATACAATGTATACTAATGTACTAAGCAGATAAGGGGACTTTGCGTCTTGGACTCGAGTCGCACACACTTGACTTGAGACTCGACTCGGACACGAGATTTGGGACTCGTGAACAATCTTTATTTTATTTTTTTGGCGCATTAACATTACGGAAATGTCTGACGAGCTGAATGTCGCTCCCTCCCTTATTATCACGCGTGACCTTACGCATCTGGTGCGTGCGGCCACAGATGACTGTAAGCTGCTGCAGCGACAACACCATGGCGGGCACACCTGCTGCAGCTGTGCCATTTGTCATAACATTTGGCTATGATAGCCTCACACACGGCCCAAACAAATAATCGCTAAATGCAACGTCTGCGGTATCAAAATAAAGGATGCTGGATCGACCACATCAAACTTTATCAGGCACCTGAAAACTAAAGTAAGTGAAGTAAACAAAGAGAACGAAAAATATTTGTCCAAAGATTTAATGCTAAGAAAGTCCTGTTACAAAAATCCATAATTTGTCAACTACAGAAACAATGTCTCAGTTACTCTGGATAATCCAGATTTTATTGGGACTATTTCTTGGGTTTTATTTTTGTAAAAACAGTTTACAGTGAGGTATGTGGATTATCCAGAGTAACCAGGACATTGTCACTGGAAAGACACATTGCTGTTGAATGTTTTTTTAAATAAACACTTTGAGCACAACAAACAAAATTCACATCCAGTGCCTGAGCAAGTAAAACCAAAACTATCTGCATGGATAACAGTAGAAGTAAATGAGAGAATGTGTAGTTTTTTGTTTTCCATGATCTCTCACCACCACCCACAATTACTTTTTAATTTTTTCCAGCTGTGAGTGGCTCTTTCATTTCCTATTTTCATTGCACTGTGGGGCAACTGGGTACAACAGCACACTCAAAAATCAAGTGAATTTAGTCTACTGGTACTTTTCCAAACAAAATCAATGCTTGGTTAGAAATAGCATATAGTATGGATCATCTATTTTGTTCTAGTATATTTTTCTGTTGAATATTAGGCTGTTGTTGCCAAAGCAGCCATGAGTGATGAATAGTTCACCTCCAGATGTTTTGACAATGTTGCAGAGACCACGTTACAACGATTGGCTTCCACTTGCCTCATGTTCATGAAGGCTGTCCGTGCTGTGAATACCTCAGACACGGAGAGGAAAGGCGGACATGTTATTGGCTGGCTGAGCTATCAGGACACCCAGAGGTCCAGGCCTTCAGTGGCTTTACAAGCAGTGACAGTTAAAAAAACAAGGACAAGGTGTCTGTGACATTACCCACAGGTTTCTGAGGGGATGATCTGGAGTCAACACAATCTTTGTCACTTATTTGGAGCCACAAAATAGAATATTTGGTACCATGATGGAGCCCAGGTGAAGATAAAAATGATACGGCTATCAATTAAAGCAGTATTCATTAATTTTTGGCCACTTGGGGGCAGCAGAACACGTTGTCACCACAACATTAAGTGCGTTTCCATCCACCTATTTTTATGTGCGTTTTCAATTTGCCCATAAAAACGGCAGAAATTTGAACAGACTAAGCAAATTAATCATAACAAATATGAAGCATGTGACTTATTTGTCACTCATGTTTCCTCTAGAGAGACTAAAGCTGGCAGCACACGAAAACATCAGATCTGTGTGGAACACTGACGTTCCTCAAATGAATACATGAAACAAACATAAATGCCATATTTCTATCACATTTTACATTATTTTACACTGTTTAAGGTTTGACTGCTCTTTTAATTGCTCTTGTTGTGCCCTCTTCTTCTGCAATGGTTTGATGGCATCCGACTGGACGATTAGCACCACCGACAGTTTATCGCAGTGCAGCAAATCTTAATATTTGCAAACCAGTAGTGGATGGAAACACATTTTCGCTTGCTGATTTTCTAGAAATACAGTTACAATTTTTGCCACAATGAAAACCTGGCTAATGAAATATTATCCCCGTATAAAGTCGTTCTAGCGAACGTGTTAACAAACAGTTGCCTTTTTATACATCCAGCAGATATGGAGCAAAGTTATCACTTCATTTGGAGTCGTGTTTCTGGCCACCTGATGAATCCAAGTCCAAAATTCACTCTCCTTTTAGCTCCGTTTTGGTCTCCACCAACTCGTGAGGAAAATATCTGGCTCTTTAGCAGCTAAATACTCAGCTATGTTCACCAGCTAGTCGCTAACTGTGTACGGCTGCCGTACAGGAGTACAGGAGGTTTATAAGAGGTTTTCCACTGAAAACAGCTGCCTACTGCTGCTGGAAAATGGTTGATCCTACATTACTTTCTCTCAGGTTAAAGTACACATCTGTACACCAAAATGTGACCACTGTTAAGTGCTACGTCTTTTGTCATTATAGGTTTATTCTGTATGTTCCTTAAAACAAGCATCTGTTCTTGTTTATCGCTCTAGTTTTTTATCGTCAAACAAAATGGCGAGGCCAAGTGCTGAATTTGTAAAAGCTATGAATTGATTCAAGTTGAGAAGGGCTCAGAGTGATGATTAGACCATTTTCTTGTTTTTCCTCCCTCCTGTGGGTTGGTATTCTTCCGATGGAGTGAGGCACGAGGCGAGATGCCAGGAAGCCTTGGGATGGAGGGCGGGGAAGGGTGAGGGTGGGGAGCCCATGTGCTGGATCAGTGCCCAGACTGCCCCCCGAAACCCCTGGTCCTGCATCCCCGAGCTCAGCTAACATCCATGAGGTTGCAAGTTTGTGACAGAGACAGAGTTTATACGTAGAGAGACCGGAGACACACAGAGAGGTAAGAAATGAGAGAAACCAACAGCAAGAGATGAAAGGGCGAGTTAGAAGAGGAAAGTGAAAGATATATAATGAGAGAGTATGACAGCACACCAAAGACAGAAAGAGAAAGAGTTGCACAGTCACAGCCCGGTGCAACAATTTATTTTCAGATGGTGCAAAAACAGATTTGACAGCCAGACCGTCTTTGTCGGGGTTTCGGTTTCAAGCGCTGACATCTGCCAGCCTACAACTCCCAATTACTGCCCCGTCCTGGAGAAGCATTCTCACAGCAGGAATGCAAAAAATAAAACTCTGACAGGAAAGGTTATTTTTTACTCAGCGAGGAACTATATTATTTACTGGCAGTTTTCTGATTGTTTTTGAGGCACTTGTGGTTTTAATACTGCAGAGTTAAAGGAAGACAAAATAACATAAAACAATAGAATCAGAAAGCCTTTTGTGCATTTACTGGTCTTTACTGAATCAATCAATGAAGATATTTGTAAAGCCAGTGTTACCTGCATGGTAAACTAAGTGTGTATATCATAAAAATAATTTCTAAAGATATAAAAAGAAAAATAGAAAGATAATGAAGATTAAAAGAAAAGGACAGGAGGAAAACAAAACCCAAAAGTAAAAATAATAAACTTTACACAAGTAAAAATGATAAAATAATAAACACTATAGTGGTGGAAGAAGTATTCAGATTCTATACTTTAGTACAAGTACCAATACATGTATGTAAAAATTCTTCATTACAAAGTAAAGTACAGAAGTATTATCAGCTAAATATACTTAAATTATCAAAAGTAAAAGTACTTTTTCTGCATTAAAATATCTCCTGTGACTGATATATTATTATGTCTTACATTATTAGATAGTTAATACTGATGCAACAATGTATAAGCAGCATTTTCTGTTGTAGCTGGTACTTTAAATACAGTAAAGTATTTTAGTTCAAAGTGTCGGGTCGTCTGCTACAAGATAAATCTGAAGGGTCGTGAGATGATTAATGAGAGAGGAAAGAAGAAAAAAAACTAAGTTCTGATACACAAATGTATATTTATTTTTCAGACGTTTATTTAATATTTGCTTTTTTGTGAAATATTGAAGAGGTTTTGGTATTTAAATGAGACCATCTGAGAAATTTAGAGGGGAAATGTGACAAGGGGCTCCAACTAGACACAGTTTGTTTGTAATGGGTCTCAAGCCATAAAGGTTGGGAAACACTTGTTTAACCTTATAAATGCATTGTATTTTAATAGCTCATCATTTGTTTTTTCTTTATCTGAAAACTAAGTAGTAACTACTGTCGAATAAATATAGTGGAGAAAAAAGTAAAGTTTTTCCCTCTGAATTATGGTGGAGTAGAAATATAAAGCAGCATAAAATGGAATTACTCAAATATAAGAACCTCCAAATTGTACTAATGTACAGTACTTGAGTAAATGTACGTAGTTACTTTCCACTGCTGCCTACACACACACACACACACACAAGCAGAGGTACAGGAGGAAGAACCAACATCTGGCAGTGGCTAACCCCTCAACATCACTAATTCAGACACCAACTATCAGCTGTAAAAAAAACAACCGAAAAACATGTCAGCTGTATCGGTTAATTACAGATTCACTCACAGAAATGTATTGGTTTGTCTCGGATGAGGATGACTCCTCCCTCCACCCCCGGTGCTCCAACGCTTGTAAAAGAAGTGACGATTATTCATCCTTGACAAGTGCAATAAAGTGCAAAAACATCAGCGAGAAACTGAGAGGAAGAGGCAGAGGTCCATCATGAATTCACATGAGGGCCGACAGCTACAGTCAGAGGGATACGACACTAATGAATCTTGTCAAAACTGATTAGGATTGAGTGAGGAAGTCCCCACCCCACCCTGTAGAGAGACATACTGTACAATCACAAAACAAACATCGCTCAAACTTAACAGGAGGCTCTGATGAGTCTCATTCAGCTCTGTCAACTACACAGATACTACATTATATTGTCTGAATACAACCCTGTACGGGACAGATTTTGACGTCCTTTGCTTCTTTAAACATAGAAGACTTTCTCCAAACATGTACCTAAAGCAACAGCAGAACCACAACAACCAGAGGCAACATCAACAAAAGACTTGGGGGAGCAACTTTTTGTGTATTTTACCTGGGATAGGACTAGATCAATTATTATTCTCTGTTGCATGTGGTGAAATGTCAATTGTTCTGAAATGTCATGTCATAATTTGATTTTCTTGTATAGATTGTTTTCCTGCCTTTCACCAAAATGACGACACAAAGGGGGCAGCGCTTTGTTGATGTTTTTGTAGCTGTTTTCGTTTAGTAGATAAAAAAGTCAGACCCCACGCGTTGCTCCTGCACAGTGGTGGAAAGTAACTACGTTTACTCAAGTACTGTACTTAAGTACAATTTTGATGTATTTGAGTATTTCCATTTTGTGCTACTTAATACTTCACTACATTTCACATAGGAAATTGTACTTTTCACTTCACTATATTTATTTAGGAGCTATAGTTACCAGTTACTTTTCAGATGAAGTTTTTACACACAAAACATATGATCAGTTTATAAAATATGACCCATTTGTTGCAGATTAAACTACAAAAAGTATATGAAATAGTTAAAATTAGCTCCACCTTGACCAACGACAACGTTTAAGTAACCCTTACATATTAATACATCAACAATAATGATCCAATAATATAAAAGTATACAGATAACAACATACTTTAAGTGGCACTTTATTAATCCCTGTTGGGAAATTTGTCATTTTGACCCCTCCTAACCACAGAGGTCTTGATTGAACTGTACGGTCATGTTGGAGGATGTAGTTTGTGGTGTTTCTGTTATTTAGCCCACCCTCACTGACAGAAATGTAGAACTTTTCCTTTAAGACGCTGCAGCCACAGTTCAGGCTGAATATTGGAGCACTGAGCACTAAAATGAGCATATTAGCATGTATTTGAGTGTCAGTGGCCGCAGTGGGAGTTGACCCGTATCCACTGCAGTTGTTAATGCCCTGATTTACTGACTGGGCTGTACAGGACAGGCCTGCTAACACCCTGATAACAGCATGTCAGAAAAACACACATGCAAGTTGTAGGGGGTGAAAAGGGTCCGAGCCGGGCTTTGCTGCGGTAGGCAGACCGAGCAGTCATACCACACACACACACACTCACACACACACACTATAATCAATCTGCCGTGGTTCTTTCCCATTATTCAGACATGTGCCGGGGGCTCTCCAGCGCTCAGCTGCTCATGCAATATTCAGCTGTGGGATTTACCGGCTGGCTGGGGAGACGGTGTAGTGAAGTGACAGAGCAGAGCCTGGTAGGGGGGTGTGTGTGTGTGTGTGTGTGTGTGTGTGTGTGTGTGTGTGTGTATTGGTCACAAAGCTCAGGACACACTGAGCCTAAAATAGATTTTTGAGTTCAACCTGCCTGACAAGAGACGACAGCTTTGACAGGAAGAGTATAAGTCTGTGAATGAATGTGTGCTGAAGTGCAGTGTCCACACACACACGCACACACACACACACACACACACACACACACACACAAATAAAATCACAGACACACACTCATACATGCACACACACACACACACAAACAAATCCTCACTTAAAGTTAAAGCTCAACACTTTGGGCTTTTTGATTCTCATATCTGTCCGTTCAATATGAAGCTGCAGCCAGTTAGCTTAGCTTAGCATAAAGACTGGAAACAGTGGGAAACAGCTAGCCTGGCTCTCTCCATCTCGTTTGATTAATCCAGAAGTTTTCAAACTGTGAGGCGTGCCTACTAAGGCGCTAATAGCTAGCTAATAGCTAATTTGACATGCTTTTAATGTTGCTAATTTTCCAAAATGTGGAATGGGGGAGAATAAGCATATTTCGCAGAATTTCAAATTATTCCTTTAACATGCTGCTGCTGGAAAGTGACAGACCATTTTAGGGTTCATCCAAACATATTTTGAACATATTGGGGGGTATTAAATTGACCTAAAGTTGCAGTAAAGCAGGTAGTCCTTCATTTGGAGTTAAAACATTAAAAGCTAGGGGTGTCAAGGTCAATATGACAACATATCTCACACTATGGACCTATCCATACAGTACAACATAAAAGCACACATGCATGTACTCATACACATTCATCCCCTCTTTGAAGTGGCTGAGGTTCATACATAAACCGTCTCCCGCTGTTGCTTATGAATAATAAACAGACAACTGGAGGCAAAGTCTAAACTCCGTCCTGAACGGTGCCCCCGCTTCCTATAAATCACGTTCATATTTGCTCAATGAATCTGTGTCAGTAGATCATTAAGCTCCGAAGGCCAGGAGCGGCAGGAGATAGATACAGCTCTGCTTTAGCCTTTTCACACCTCTCCCTCATGTCTCCACAACAGGCTTTTATCGTGAAAGGAGGTGAGGGGGAAACGCAGGCTGAAGCTTTTCCCTCCACAGTGCCAAACACAGGAATGCCATTACTTGTTAGGTGGAGGAACTACAGAGAGAGAAAGATACTTCAAATGTTATCTTTAAAGCACAGAGAGGAAAAATGTAGGCTGGGATTCTACTGTGGTATTTCCTAATTGGCTCTAAGGGGGGAAAACTCCATAAAAGGAAGCCAATGTGAGAGAACGTGTGCACATGAAAGATGGAGTGGAGAGAGAATAAAGAAAAAAACTGTGAAAAAGTGAAATAAACAGTGTAACACTTATTTATTCAGTTGCACATATTAATTCATAAGAAGAAGAAAAACTCAACTTAGCAAAAGGGCAAATGAAAATACAAAATGTACAAAAATATGAAAGACACTTGGCATTTTTATGACATGCATTCACAATTAACTAGAGGAGAAGAAGAAAACATCAGCTGCATTTTAACATAGTATTCCTGTAATTGGTTCGGTGTAAACAACCTGCAGTTGTGTGTGTGTGTGTGTGTGTGTGTGTGTGTGTGAATTTAAATTTTTAATTTGCACAGCGGGATAATAATGAGCACAAAAATAAATTCTGCAAGCTTCAAAAGAAAAACCTCCGGGGGTCTAAAACATAAAAGACGACTCAAAATGAAAGAAGTAATCAAACACAGTAAGATGACAAAAATCAAAACTAAATTGGGTTAGACAGAAACTAAATGACAGAAAAATTCAACCAGGGAACAAAACAGAGCATTAAAAAAACGAAATCCAATAGTAGAAAGTAAAAATAAAAGGTGTCGTCTACAATGTTTCAATATGTTTTTTCTTAATTGGTTAAATGGAAAAAGGAGAGTTTGCAGGTTGATTTAAGGACAATGTTTTTGTCAGTTTGATGTTTTTGCAGCAAGAAATATATTAAAAGAGACAGAGGGAGGGACAGAAATAGACAAAAAAAGACAGAAAAAGATAAAACAGGGGAAGAGAGGGTGACAGACATTAAGAAGAAGTTAATGACAGAGGGATAAAGATGATAAAGGTGAAGTGGATGAGGGAGGTCACGTTCTCCCAAATGTCTCCTGAGCCCGGGAACATATAGACCCTGAGGATACAGACCGTCTCTCCTCCACTGAAACTCAACCATGAAATTCCTCACACACGCCTCCTCGACTCCCCTCCGCCCTGGCCCCGTGTCATCCCTAACGTCAATTTGACAGCTCAATAATTGACTGCTTATCTTTTATTAATAGAAGGAGCCATTAGGCCACGGAGACACGTCTGGGGTTCGGCCTGCGTACGCTCAGAGACAAAGCACTGCCGGCCCTCACATCAGACGCCTCCTCTTTCTATTTGTCTCCTATTTTGGCATCTGCTCAGTGTTTCACTGTACCGTGGCTTCTTGATTAGCCTCATACACAACAGAGGGGTCCTCAGTGTCGCTGTGGCGTTACCATGTTACCCACAATGCAAAGGCAACGCTATCATCACCGAGCAGAAAATGAATGGGTTCTTTTCAAAACACCCTCCAAAAATGCCTACCACTGGGGAAAATATGCTTTAATCTTTTAATCTAGAGGCCTCTGCAGTCTTCAAAGACGCTAAAGATATCAAACCATATAAATAGTTTTCTTATGATCAAAACTCAAATATCACATTATCTCAAGATAACAAATTCGCCAAGATCCAAACTTGATTGCCTCACTGATGTTACCTCAGTCTGAAAGACTGAAAAAAAAGACAGCAATTGATCAAAAGATCAAATTTTACTTTAATCAATCTTTGACACAGGCTGAAAGACAAGATTCAAAGAGGTCACTGTTGGTGACAAAGTATGAAAGGCCAGAGAGGACAGAAACAGAGATGACTTCTTCTTATAAGATTTCTCGTGATTATACAAGATAATAAAACAATTATTTTTGGATAATGGGAAAACAATTATCTTATTAATCTGTTAAAAGGTTCTTTTAAAGCGATTGGGGAATGATTATATCAACTCAATGCAACATTTAAAAGGTTTCTTATTACATTGGCATAATTATTTTCTAATAATGTGTCAACAACAATTAGTTCATGATGAAGAAAAACAAAACTTCAACAAAACCTCTGTGAGGCTTTACTAAGACGTCAACATGCTAAAATGCTCACAATGACAATGCTAACATACTGATTTTTAGGCAGGTATAAAGTTTACCACTTTCACCATCTTAGTGTGTTAGCATGCTAACATTTACTAATTAGCACAAAGTACAGCTGAGCCTGATGGGAATGTCATTAGTTTGGTCATAAACCAAAGTATTGAAATTATGTAATTTTTTGCTAGTTGAGAGGTTAAAAGATCACCAAAGATATCAGAATTAATCCCCGTGGAGAACATGAATGTCTCTACCAAATCTCAAGGCAATCCATCCAACAGTTGTCGAAACATTTCACTCAAAACCACGAAAGTGAACCTCATGGTGGCGCTAGTGGAAAAGTCAGATGATCACCAAAGCCATTATGATTCATCCTCTGGGAACAATGAATGCGGTACCAATGTTTGTGCCAATCCATCCAGTAGATGTTGAGATTTCTCAATTGATAAGTGAAAACTTAACTGGGCACCATGGATATTTGTACTACATTTAATGGCGATCCCTCCAATAGCTGTTGAGACATTTCACTAAAAAACAAACATGTCAATCTAATGGTGGCACTAGAGGAAGAGTCAGAGGATCACCAAAGTCATTAGGAGTAATGTCTGTACTGAGTTTCATGGCAATCTATCCAATAGTTGTTGAGATATTTCAGTTTGGACCGACAAAGAGACTAAAAGACCAACACTGCCACCCCTAGAGCCACTGTGGTTAAAAATAGAAAAGCCAAACTACAACTCCCTGGGTGAGTTTGACATAAAAAGCACAAATTAATCTCAATAATAAGATATTATGAGATACTAGCAACAGCCTAGTATTACTAAATAATGCATTACTTGGCATAAAACACATTTATTGGATGCACATTGACTAGTTTCCCAACTGAGAAAAGTCAATAAACTAATGTCTATTAGTGAATCTAAATAACAGTATTGAGCAGGCTAACTTCTCTGAACTCTGGAGTGAAAACACACAAAGATCAATAGCAGTGTCCCTCACTATCGCCCAGTCTGTGTAAACTGGGACTGAGGCTGACGGTTTACGGCCTTCAGTACCTGCAGACACCAGAGCTGCTGAACGAAATCCCACTAAAGCAGAGGAAGGAGGCTCATCCTCCTATAAAAGCCCTGCAGGGGAGATAAGAGTTATTGAAAGTGCACTCAGGCAAACACAGACGTTCAGCTTTGTGTTTCCAGACGTTTGTCCTGCAGAGACTTTCTCAAGCTGAGCAGATGAACAGCTTTCTGCAGACGGAGGATGAGATTCAGCTGGCTATAAATAGCCAAAGGGTTTAATATTAAAGTTTAATACATATATTTTGGAAAACAACTGCTATGTAATATTCACTGTTGACTGTTGTTTTATAATATATCATCTATCATTTGGCCAAGCTAGCAGTGGGGCTCTATTGATGGCAATATCAGACAGTCAGTCCACAACTATTGGATGGATTGCCATGAAATTTGGAACAGATATTTTACAGATGAATCCTAATAACCTTGGTGATCACCTGACTTTTCATCTAGCACCTTCATCAGGTCAAATTCTAATTTGTCTAACTAGCAAATGTTAGCATGCTAACAGGCTAAACTAACATAGTATAATTGCTAAACATCAGCATGTTAGCATTGTCATTGTGAGCATGTTAGCATTTAGCTCAAAGCACCACTGCGCTCAAGTAGCTGCTAGCATGGCTGTAGACTCTGAAGGGCAACACACACTGGCTGCATCTAACACACACCAAAACACCTGCACCCATTGTTTTCTCTTTTTTAAATTATTTTTTGGGGCATTTTATGTCTTCATTAGATACCGATAGTGGAGAGATGACAGGAAATTAGGGACAGAGATGAATTCGAACCTGGTATGTTGCAGCTCATGGTTGGCGTTTTAACCCCTAAGTCGCGGGGGAGCCACTGCTTTCCACTGAAGCCCACACACTAGCAACATTTTGAGGTGATTTAACTCTCCATAAAAGCAGCAATTTTATCACATACTCTCCTGATCGGGACATCCCACAGCAACCCACACCTGACAAAACACCCGTAACATCCATCAACCTGCTGTGACACGCATCAACTCATCGGGATTGCTGTTTCACGGGGTCGACTTGCACCAACTCTCCAGAAAAACAGCAATTTTATCACATTCGCTCCCCAGACTGACACATCCTAGTTACTGTACCTTGACTGATTCTTCTGTCTGTATAATGTATCTGGTGTGTGTGCTATGGGCGTTACGCTTCACATTACATGGACACGCATGAACTCAAACATCTGAAGCAGAAATTGAAATTTGGGTGGAAAGATTATATTATAAATATGCATCCCTGCAAAACTTTTGGCTGTTCTGTCTGCTTGTCAAAACCACACATTTGTGACTATAAAAAAAATCAAAATAAAAGCAGATTACCTTGAAACCTTCCGGTTTAGTGCAGTGTATAAACGCTCCCAATGCACTTTTTCACATTCACATTTTGTGAATCGCATGTATGAATGAATGGTTCATATTTTCAACTAAAAAGGAAGCAATTATCTAAAATCTTTCTGTGACAAAATTAGACAAAGGTCGCTCTCCAGCCTTGGTTTTGTTGTCATAATTGTCTTTTTATCTGTAATACCCCAAATCATCCACATTCATTTCCTGTGATGATAAGACATATTTTCATTTCACACACAGCTGAGTTATTTCTGAAGCTTACTGAAGACAGCAAAGTGTTTTCCGCACACAGTGGGACACACAAATAACAAGCTGTTGAATACTGAAGAGCCATCGACAAAGAAAGAGCTTAATAATCAAATCTGCCCACTTCTGCCCTGTGCCAGATATCCTTGGCCATGATGTCTGAAGGCAGTGAGAGGAAGAGAGAAAACACTGGAGAAGCACTGACGTAGAGCTACGTTCACTAAACCAGAAAAAAATCTCTTTTTTATGTATAATGAATGCAATCCATTAAAAATGCAGCACAGAGATATGAATTCCATTTCCTCCATCAGCTCAGAGTAAGAGTGACCTAGAAACAATTAAAACCTCAATGGACACTGAAACCAATTTTATCTCCGGGGAGATTTGAATGTGTCTGTATGTGTGTTTGCTAGAGAGAAAAGGAGAGGTGAATGTCGTAAAAGAAAGACAAGGTACCGGTATGTAGGTTATGAGTCGGCACTGGGGTCTGCGGTTAAACCAGCTGACGCACAACAGAGGCGGGCAAAGAAACATCAAGCAGCCAGCCGAGAGCCAAGTCGCTGTTTTATGTTTTGAACCAAAGTGCGGAGAATCTAATCCGCTAAAGAACACAGCCCGGGGGGGGCGCAGCAGAAACTGGAATACAAATGAGAGCTTTGTATGCAGCGATCTGCAGCACGCCGCTCCACCCATGAAGGCTGCTGAGTGCTGGACACCCACTTTAAATCATCTCTACGCTAAAACAGCAGCATTTTCAGCTAGTCTGCTCCCGGGGTTCATATCCAGGACTTTTGAAATGATGTGTGGTCACTTTGTTCAACCAGAAATATTCAAACTGTCAGATAAAAACACTGATAAGCATTTGCATATGTTTGTTCCTGAAATACTGGATGGCTCAGTCGTGCATATTGGTATATGTCTGATAACGAATATGGAAAGTGTATGTGTGCTGTGGATGAATGTACACTACAATGCCAAAAGTATGTGGACAAAAAGGTAAAAGATACAACCAAATGTGATTGTTGTCAATCCAAAACCATGAATCTTAATGTGCTGCAACAGCCTTCTCTCTTCTGGGAATACTTTGCAGAAGGTGATCAGAAGCAGTAGAGGTCAAACTACACAATGTGACACATTCCCATTTAGACAGGAAGTTAAAAGACAAAATATCGGAGGTCAGTGGTGTATCTTATCAACTTAAACACCTGATTTAAATACAGTTTTAAATAAAAAAAATTCCAATATTTGTAAAAAAGGCCAACAAGGATCCCTTCAAGATTTATAAAAACTGGTTAGGTATCTCCAAAGTTGGAAATTTGAACTTTAAGTGTAGCTAGAGCTGAAACGATTCACTGATTGATCAATTAGTCGATTGACAGAAAAAAAGCATTCATCGTTTCAGTAATTTTTCAAGCAAAAATAGCTTGAGAAAATGGCAGGATTTGCTGCTTATCTTTGTCGTATATAATAGTAAACACTGAAGACGTCACTTTGGCCTCTGTGAAGTGGCATTTTTGTCACAATCTTTTTACATTTACTAGACCAAACAAGTACTTGAATAATGAAAAGATTAATCTGCAGATTAATTGCTAATGAACATAATCATTAGTTGCAGCCCTAAATGTACCATCTCCATCAGGTCAATCAATACATTTTTAAAAAGCTAGGACACCATGTGAAAACTGACCATCCTCCCAAGGTTCATTGTGAGCTGTGGTGTCTGAGTTAAAAATTTAGACTAAAGGTGGATTAAACAAACAGCCGGCACTTCAGATCCCATTACAGCAGGATCTGAAGTGTCCTAGATAATGATTTTCATACCAGTCGAGTTTGTTAAAACGACTTATGATTGCAAAACAAAAAAAAAACTCTTCTGTCTGAGTAATTATAGAGCAGTCTGCAAATTAACAATGCAGTCACAACAGTGAAACCACATCTGCACATATCTCTGTGTTGTTTGGCTGAAGAGCCCTCAGGCAGGATCTCTCATCGTTGCTCTGACAGGTTTTTACATTATAGGGCAGCTAAAAATGGACTCTGTCCATTTATGAAAGTGTTTATTGACTGAAGTGGCTGAAAGGGTCACATTTCAGCTACCTAGACCTATAACTGTTTTAATCTGACGGTCTGTTAAAGGTCTTTACAAACTAAACGTGAGTCTGAATTTTGTGGCTCAAGTGGATGTAAAGCCCATTTTAAAGGAATACTCAAAACCTATGATTTGAATATCAAATTTTCACCACCTGTAGGTTAGAAAGTGGCTCTGAAAGGTTTGTAGCTTGCTCCTTCATGATAGACAAGAAACACCCGGTTTCTAGTGCATGTTATTATGTTTTTTACGCGCTAAATCTGAGCAATTTTGCCATGTTTACATGTTCATTTGTAATGTCTTAACACATTTAAAAACAAGAGCGTAGGTTGGCCTTTGTGTTCAAAGGAGGATGGCATGGAAGCATCAATCAAATTTAATACATTAACATGCTTCTAACGTCTTAAAATGCCAGATTATTTTACTGTTAAAATACTAAAAATTAGCATGCATGGACATAAAGCATGTAAAGCTGTGATAACATGTAAGAGAAACTAGATGTTTTCCAATGGATTCCAATAGCAGCTTAGTTAGCAGTATCTCCAGAAACTTTTTTAAACTAGTACCGCAACATCGTCCACTTCTCCTCTGATAGTCTGTATGCTCGAATATGTTCCAAAAAACTTGCTAGCATGATTAGCTGATCTAACGTAGTTGCATGCAACAAAGGTCAGCCAGCTAGCTACACTAGTGACAATCAGACACATTTTGGAAATGTATACTATTTTGAACATACTAAGCATACATATGGACAGCAGAAGAGTATTATAGAGAGGATTATAAGTATTTTGACGCTTTTTCTTCCCCTCACCAAAACTACTTTGCCACTGGGCTCCAGTGTAACTGTTGTGAACCAGTATCCACATATCTGCTGTCAAACTGTTTGCTCAGGATGTTCCAAACACACAAATATTCAAAAATATATAACAAAATATGGTTAAATACACAGCTAATGTTTGTCGCTACTAGCTAACGTAGTAGCATGCACGCGTCGTGGCAGCATATTTATCCGTATTTTGGCAACATGAGGATTGGATTATGCTGCAGTATTGATTTAGGAAGTTTCTATAGATAGTTTAATAGTAATTTTGTTTTGCTGTGAAACAACCTCAACATTCGATAACCAAAGAGGCAGCATAATCCACTTCACCACTGTCCATCTGTACACTCAGTATGCTCCAAACACTTATATTTTCACCAAAATATAATGAAATATAGCTAAATTCCCAGTTTCTGTTTGTCAGTGTCAAACCACAGTTAGCTAACGTAGTTGTGCGCAACAAAGCTAAACAGCTAACCGCATTAGCGACAGTTGGAAGCTGTGTATTGAGTCATATTTTGTCAACAATATCAATATTTTGAACATACTGAGCGTACATGTGGACAGCAGAGGAGTGGATTAATCTGATACTGGTTTGACACTTTTTCACTGCGAAGCTTTTACATCCATTGTAACGGTTTTGAATTCAAGCTAACGAAAAAAAAACTTGCCAGAGACACGTTTCAAGTCCACAGGTTTTCAGTGGAGTATTCCTTTAAAATCTTGTTTTTAACTTTATTCAGACACCTTGAATGCAATGAAGAGGAGAAAGAAAATTGTGGTGAATGGATCTTATGTGTTTGAGTTACATGTGATAACCACAGGCGTGACTGTTACCCACCGCACCATTTCCGGACAACCAGCTTCCGTGTTTCTGACCGGTTGTATGGCTGCAGCTCAGCTCCCGGGGTCACACATCGCACGGTAACCCATTTTTCCTTTTCTATTATCTAAGCTGTAACTGAAGATTTTAATATCCGCTGTCTGCTAAAACAAATATGGATTAAAGAGACAGTGAAGCTCTATTTTACAGACAGGTCAAATGCAAAACAGCCCTCCTTTCTGGATCAGATTTATATAAACAGCTATTTGGGAATTATACAGTTACCAGACTTGACTAGATGTGAGGTTTGTCTCTCTGTCTGACGAATCATTTGACTCACTTACTTTCATTATTAAAATCTCTACAACTTCAGTCGATGTCTGTATTGCAGCAGATTAGCTGGACCACGCTGCTGCGGCTTGCTCAGCATCAGGGAGGCCAGAAAGGTTATGTTTACAGGCTTGTAAAGCGATGCTTATTTCTGACTGGCAGCGATAATGAATGCTCATTTCGTCATCCAGGGGCAGAGATGAAAGGTTTTAGTTGCCGATGCCAACTTCAGGATTTTCACTGTGTCCATCTGTCCAGCCAATACATCAGGGAGGAGTCCGGTGGAAACATGGAGGAGGTCATATGACTCAGCCAACAAGGAGCAGGATGCCAGACGTGGCACAGCAGCTTTCCTAATGACTACAATATGTTAAACCTTCTAAGCTCTCCTCAAGGCCGCAAGTTCTCTAAAAAGGAACCTGACCTACATTTCTCCTCCATGCTCTGAATTCAGAAAAAGTTCTTTAAGCCTCAGCGAGGGGAGAACTGAAATAGCAGCTCCCTCTTTTCACACTTGCTGCTGCAAGAGGCAAGCCCGCAATCCAGCCTACGGGGCCTTCCTGCAATTAACCAAAACTACAAGAGTGAAATGGTGTGTTCATGGGAGATTATAGAAAATGCACTGAGATTGATGAGGAACAAATTGTCAAGGATGAATTTTCACGAAACAGGCATTTAAGTCATTACTTTGATACCGAATCTGTGACAAAAACAGATGTGCACAACATTAATAATCAACAACCAATGCTAGATATACCGCATTACCGCAGCCTAAGGGCAAAGTAATACAAACACTGTTGCTATGGAAATAGGTGACTAATGTATTACAAGGATTTCCCTGGAAGTCAATGTTTGGACACACAAATCATAACCACACTGGCAATATGACTGTGTCGAGGAACAATAACTCCACTCAGTGCAGGAATTCACATTTCCACAGGCCAGAATAATCAATGTGAGAATGAGGGAACGAATCAAGATGTCAGGAAATAAATCAAAAGGCTGCACTCTTAAGTCACGATGAATAATAATGCCAACTAACTGCCTGAAGTGCAAAATGTAAATGTTAAAAAATGTTAGAATAACTACACATAATTGAGGCTGATAATATAGCAGTTGCATTACTAGTGAGGCAGAAAATTTAATTTCAGCCAGAGACAATCATCCAGGAGAGATCACTCATTTTCTGCGTATTGGTGTGACATTAAATTAAAAAGGGGCATTTCTGGCAATTAAAGACAGCAGCGAACGTTCACTCGATTTATTTTCACCTTTCAAAGATGGAAAAAAAATGACATTAACGAAAGCTAATCTTGTTTAAAGTGAATAGAAGAACAGTTCTCAAAAACGTATTATTAAATCTTCCCCTTAAATGCGTCACTGGACTACAAAGACACCTTGGAACATTTTATTTCAGGGCCGGATGATTCAAAGAGGGACGAGGCAGCCAGCACACACAGCTCTAGAAATGTCGCTTTTCCTTTTGGCTACACTAAGCCTCGATATAATCTCATCTACATCTGGCACAAAGTTTTGACAAATCTCTCTGCCTTTTCAGCCCGTTAACCTCATTTTTCCTGCATTACTACCTCCGAAAGTGCTGGAACATGTGACAAAGTAAACAGGTCCCAGGATGCCCGGTGTAATCACGGAGCTATTTCAATAATTTGAGCTCCATTTAGAAAGAAGGCCACCTCTGCAGCAAACAATCACAGAGCACACAGTTTCACATTGTGCTCTTTACAGATTGTAGTTGGTTGTGGATTTGGTTTAATCAATGAGGTGGATATTACAACTAAATTACACATAATCTGTCATTATGTCAGTGGTTATATTGTTGATGAAAGTAACGAGCAGTGCATAACAACTGTTTTAACTTGATCGGAAAAAAGCGCGGTAAAGTTTATTTTTGACATTTTAAACAGTAATATGAAAAAAATAATCTTAATTTAAGGTCCAGATTAAATTTCTTTTCCAGAACATCTCATGGTCTTTTGAGCCAATTCCATGACAACTGGGCAAACCCATTCACTAATGAAGATGTGTTTGAAAGGTCTGGAAAAAGCTTTTAAGTGAAGCCTACGTACGTAAAGTAGTTCTTTTTAGGGCCGCAACATAGAACTATTTTCATTATTAATTATTAATCAATGAGTTGTCTACACTTTAAACTGAACAGGAAAAGTGAAAATGCCAGGAAACTGGAAAATTGCCTGTTCTGTCTGACAAACAGTTAAAACCCCAAAATATTCAATTACAATGACTTAAAAGACAGAAATGCTACAAATCCTCACATTTGAGAAGCTGGAACCAGCAAATGAATGTTTGGCATTTTGCTTTATAACTGACTTAAAACAATTAATCGATTCACAAAACAGTTGTTGACTAATTGTCTATGAATCAACTAATCAATAAATCAGCTAATTCATGTCAAACATTATGCTTTAAACCTGTATTAATATATCTTTTGCCCACTTTATGTAAGTCAAAATGTAAGTCAAATGTTCACTCTCCTTTTAGCTCTGTTCTGGTCTCCACCAACTCCTGAGGGAAATATCCGGCTCTTTAGCTGCTAAATGCTTTGTTATGTTCACCAGCTATAGTCGCTAACTTTGTTTGTCTGTCGCACAATAGGTTTTTATAGCTTTTTCCACAGACAATAAAACCGATGCCTGCTGCTGCTGCAAAGTCGCGGGCCGTAAAAACCAAAACAATGAGCTGAAAGACGCTAAAATGCTCCGTGGAGCTGCAGAGACAGGTTCATCACTACGAGCAACGCATTTCACGTCACTTTTTCCATTTTGAATATAAAGATTTTGATTTAACTGAAGAAACATAACACTTTGAAGGCTTTCGACACAACAAGGGCTCGCTGCATTTTAATGGGCCAAACAACAATCTTTTAAACACTGAGAATGAAACGTGAGATTTGTTTATTTACAGAGATTTATCACTCCCTGCTAGCAAACACTGAGGCATTACATTTTACTGAGCCATTTCTGCTGATGAACGAAACCTCACCGTTTGATATCTTGTTGGTAAGCCGTTCTTATCATGTGTCGGGTTCAGCTGGATGCCATTTAGTCTGCTCGCCGTCACCCTGAGGTCTGTTTAGACTGAAAGAGCCACCGAAGAGGACGTTATGCCCCCTGGACTGAACATTTACAGTGACACACGGATTGGCCAAGGTTGGTTTAGCTCTGCTGCATCAGAGCTGACATTTTCTTCAAGGAAGTGAACGTGCTGCTGAATTGAAACAGAAATGTCATTCTCGACTCCATATCTCAAGCGACACATGTGCTTGTCCCATTTTCCAATTAGCAATTAAATTAATTTGGGGCGCATGTGCTGATAAAACGCCAGCGCTGTAGATCCATGTAGAATATTGCACAGTAATAGAGTTCTAGCTCCTGAGCCCAGAGGTATTTAACTCCTCGAACTCCTCGTTTTTTTTTTTGTTTTTTTTTTGCAATTTTCACAACTTTTATTCACCCAAAGAAGATTCACTCCTTTCTATTTTGCTGTGCTGTTTCTTGTTGGCTGCTAATATTTAACTGAATACATGAAAACATCCTTGACACCACAGACCTGGTTTAAACCAGGCTGTAATCTGGTGTTTATGTCTACACTTTATCAGCTGTATAATATCCGTCAGACTGCTGCAGGCTGTGGCTTCTCACTGGAGTCCCTGTCATGGCCTTATCCCTTCTGGCAGTTCAAGTGCGCCAGCTAAACATGTTCCTAAACTCATTCTGCAGAAAGGGAGTGGATTAAAACAAACAAGAGCTGAGCAGATATTATCAACTCTGGTTCCTTAAAATCAAATATTGTCTGTGGGGAAATAATAAGAGAACACAAAAAACAGGCAGTCAGGCATGGCGCTGGGCAACGAGGCATGAGGAGAGTCAGCTGGAGGCTAAATTGATCGGCCTGCAGAGTCACAAAACATCTCAGATGTGTGTGTGTCTCTGTGTGTGTGTGTGTGTGGAGTGAGGAGGCAACTGCCCTTTCCCATCCTGCCCCGTCTGTCCTCCAGGACGCGCTGCATCAGCAACATGGAGGAGGCTGGATATCTTACATAAGGCCCTCTGACTTAATGTTCAAAGAATATGGCAGGGAGATTCACTTGACAAAGACATCTGTGTGAAAACAAAAGTGTGAAAGTGAGCAACGTGGTTTAGGACTGCTGCAGAGGTCCACCACTTTAGTCCAGACTGAAATATCTCAACAACTATTGGATGGATTTCCATGAAATTTGGTGCAGATATTCATGGTTCCCAGGCAATGAATCCTAGCGACTTTGGTGATCCTGTGACTTTTCCTCTAGCGCCACCATGAGTTTGACATTGGTGGTTTTGAGCAAAATATCTCAGCAATTAGAAAAGATTTCCATGAGATTTTGTACAGATATTCATGATCCCCAGAGGATGAATCCTACTGGCTTTGGGGACGTTTCCTCGAGCACCACCATGAGTTTGACATTGGTGGTTTTGAGCAAAATATCTCAGCAACTATCAGATGGATTGCCATGAAATTTGGTACACACATTCATGTTACCCTCAAGATGAGTTGTAATTACTTTTGTGATCTCTTCATTTTTCCTCCAGCACATCATCAGAGTTTGAATTTGTCCAGTACTTTGGTTTCTAACCAAATACCTGCAAAACGAAAGGATCCTCATCAGCCCCAGCTGTACTTTGTGTTTAGTGCTAATTAGCAAATGTTACCATGCTTGACACGCTAAACTAAGATGAGGAACATGGTAAACATTATACCTGCTAAACATCAGCATGTTAGTATGCTTTCGTTTGCATTTAGCTCAAAGCACCATTAAGTGCAGCCTCACAGAGCTGCTGGCATGGCTGTAGACTCTTAGTGTTGTTTAAACTCCCAAATATTGGTACAGAACAGGCACTGAGTGCAGGACAACAAGAACAAGAAGGGGAACATTAAACAATGAGAGGCTTTAACTGCCTCTCATTCATCCTACTCTAAATTCTCGCAGTGTGAGCATCCCAGGCAGCCAGGGGACAAAAGAGCAAGTGTCTCCCTGCTGCTCAAAGCGACATCTCAGCACTCTCGCCTCCAACAGGCCCAAATATGACAGCCTACTGGGTCCAGCTGCCACTCGAGGGCCCGTTCAATCCCTGCTCTGTCTCGGAGATTGGCCCCATCTCTTGCTGCACTTAGCCTCACGCCTGTGGGCTGATGTGCAGAAATGCAACTGATGCCCACTTCAAAAATACCAAGATGAAACACGGCTGCTCGCCCTTGGCTCTTAAGAGCAGAGAGGCTTAGGTGGTAACATCGCCGGCGTGATTGATTTTGTACGCAGGATCGAGGGCTGAAGTGGCTCTTAGAAGACACGTCCACCTTTAGGAATAAACGTGCAATTATTGGAACACATTCAGACGCTCTGAACGATGAATAGGCGCACTAGGTGCTCATTCAAATGCCTCTCACGATGAGGTGACAGAAGATGAAAGTACATTTCACATTCACACTCAGGATGTCAGACAGACACTTAGGCAGGCTGCTGAGGAGTAATAAGGACAACCCTCTGTGTACCCTTCGTGTACTTCATTATGAGCAGCTGCAGACAACATCCTCATAAACTCTTTGTGCTGCCCTATAAAAAGGTGCACATGACGACATCTGCATTTTAGCAGCCAGTTCTTTTTTTGCATCTAAGTCCGACATCTGGATTTCCAGACCACAGGCAATTATCCTTCAACCACCCTCTAAGATAGGTGGTTAAGGGCCCTCCCTTACCTATGATAGCTGATTATTAAGCATCTCAGTGCAGAGCGGCACGTGTCCAGAAGTGACTCTTGTAAACGTGAGTTCAGTGCCGAGGCAGCACTTCTATAAGCTCCCCAGCCTAATAGCCTTGGGCTTCAGAGACCGCCGAGCCACAGCGAGTGGGGGGTTTAATGGAGCCATGAAGAAATTACGGGATAAATTGATAAAATCAGGAGAAGAACACAGTGTACCGGTTCAAATGAAAAATGTTACTCGGTCCCTTAAGACATACAGTAGTTTGCCTGAGTGATGAACCCATGCGAGGTCAACAGATTAAGACACAAAAAGTTTATCATGTATACAGCATGGATCACATCTAAACTCCAGAACCAGTTTAGGTCTAAACCTGGATCACCACAAGGATGGGGACATGTTACTAGCCCTCTACACTTTCAACCTGGAATATACTGTCTCGTGTCTTCCCATCTTATCATATCAGACTCATTAGCTACTCCACTATCCCGCTACTTAAGTCTTGGTTGCCTTTGACTGCAACCTTAAAACACAGTCCTTACAGCCTTATGTTTACTTGTATACTAAACTAAATCTATCTATATTCCTGATGACCTGACAACTGGCACTTAAAGGAATAGTTAGACATTGTGGGAAAAACGCTTCTTTTTTTTCTTTCTTGCCAAGGGAAAATTCCACTCTCATATCTGTCTGTTAAATATGAGGCTGGAGCCAGGAGATGGTTAGCTTAGCTTAGCATAAAGACTGGAAGCAGAGGGAAACAGCTAGCCTGGCTCTGTCTGAAGGTAAAAGCCGCCTACCAGCGCCTCTAAAGCTCATAAATTGATATCTCATTTGTTTAATCCGTACAAAAAACAAAGTGTAAAAACGTCAAGTTGCAGTTTTACGAGGGGTCATGTGCCGGACTTTTTCTTGGCCTGGAGCAGCAACGATCTGGAGCTAATCTAACCGCCTCTCAGCTCCAACATCAAAAAAACAAACTATTTTTTTAATGCACAAATTGAAGGAACTGGTGGGATTACATTTCACTGTGATTGTACCTTTTTATGATTACATGCAACAAATAAACTTGATTGACTGATTGATATTTAACAAACAGATATGAGAGTGGTATCGATTTTCTCATCCAGCTCTTGGCAAGAGGGCGAATAAGCTTATTTCCCAAATTGTTGAACTATTCTTTTAAAACCAGCAGCACTGCACTTATCAACGCTGCTGCTGGCACAAAGTACACTCTGACATAATTAAATATGACTCAAGATACATTTTGCAGTTTTTTTTGTCTCATTACAAACTAAAGAATCAGCATGTTGAGGGCGATCTGCTTCTGATGAGTATCCATTTGGCTGCGCAGGACCGTGTGAATCATAAACCTAAAACTGATTTTAGAGTAAATGAAATGTGTTAAAACACTGATTGAGCAAAGTTTTCATGAATAACTAATAGACGTTTTGCTGAAACCTGCAAAAAGATTCTCCCATGTGTCTCCTCTCCTCTGAATCCTTACTTGAATTTCTTACTTGAGAAAAAATCAAATAATAAAAAGGTGCCCTGTGGAGTTTTCTCAAACAAATGTTAAGTTTACATTCAGTGTTACTCAACAAAACGAATTGTGTGCATCCTTGAGGGCTTACAAACATGCATTTCCTCCAAAGCCGATTTTTTAAACATTTTCAATCCTGTTTTGTTTACATCCATGTTTGCTAGCTAATCTGCTTCTTCCCTGCCTTTCTTGGCACATTACCTCCACATGTAGATCAGTGGAATAGCGTGAAGTCATTGGCAGGAATGTGCGTGCGCAAAATAAACACAACAAAAAGACTGACTCCACAGGAAACCTTTAAGAGAAGCAAGCAGACTTCTCTGCTGTAAAACTTTGTTAAAAAAAGGAACAAACTGGCCTCTGAAGATCGACAGCAGCCAGTTTGTTTAGCCACCTTGAGAGGCTGATATCACTGAATAAGACAGTTGATTTGACATCTGGTTAAGAAGCTGAGTTCCTCCTGTCTAACCTCTAGCAGACAGCGGTCAATAGAGAGAGCTGCAGTGATCCTGATTGGAAGTTTACTTCACACAAGACGAAGCGAGGCGACTCTGCTGAGCCTCCGTTCACACCAACTCACCAACACATTAAATAAAGTAGATCTTTACAGTCGAGCAGGGTCACGGGGGATTGAACCTGCGACTGTTTTAGTTACAGGAACCTTTTTATCTACTTGTCCACTCTGCTGAACAACATCACAGCTATGCCATTCCTGGAAATGAATTAGTCTTATTTCAGCTAAAAGCCATGCAATGTAATACCCACTGAAGGTATTAACTTAAGAGGATAAAGAGAGGCTAAGAAGAGATAGTCATCAGTTTCAAATAAATAAATAAAAACACATATATACTCTCCCCATACTCCCATATTAATTACAGCTTCTCCACAGGCTGACAGCAGCTGACCAAAGACTGGCAGCAGGTATTAGTCAAGAGGAGTTTAAACCAAAAACTCCTGAAAATGTATTTCTGTCATTACATCAATGTGCATTTATGAATATTTATCAGATTTCAACATGAACATGAAACACTTCTTCTGGTCTTTTTTTTTGCTGACCTTTTCCAGTGAGGTTTTGGCTACATTTATACTGCTGAAGAAGAAGAAGAAGAAGAAGAAGAAGAAGAAGAAGAAGAAGATCACATGTAGCTGCAAGGTTACTGGAAGAGTCACGCCTGCACACTGACTCCAAACCACCCAATAAATTGCTCCCAAAAGACAGTGTGAACCGATCAAAACACATTAAATCCCACGTTTTCAAACTCTTGTCTGATTTGTGGCAATGTAACCGGTGTCTCACCGAAAAATAATGAATGCAACTTTTATGTCATTCCAGAGCAACTTTTGTCATGACTTCATATTGCACTGAAAAATAAAAGAAATGGACAGCGGAGTGACAGTGAGGTGATATCCTCATTCATTCATTTATGCCGTTGTCAATGCAAGCTAAACTTGTGATATAACCACTCTGTGTCTGAAAGCATTATATTTGTTATTGCTTAACAAGGTTACAGGACAACGTGGCTGCAATGTCGTTACAAATTTAAAACTAATCTTTAAAAAGTTTCAAATAGAACTTGAAATATGACGCAGACTATTTTATGCAATAAACCCAGAGTATATGAGCTAGGGCAATTATTCTCATTATTGATTAATCTCCTGGTTATTTTCTTGATTAATTGTTTGATCCATAAAACCTGAAGAAGGTGAGAAGTTCCAAGAGCCCAGGGTGGCGTTATCAATTTCCTAGTTTTGTCTGACCAACAGTCCAAAAATGTCATAACAAGAAAACAAGCAAATCTTCACATCTGAGAAGCTGTAACCACTTGACGTTTTTGCTTTAAAAAATGACTTAAAACACTGAGTCTTAAAATAGATTATCAATATAGTTGCTGATTAATTTTCTGTCAATTGGCTACTCAATTAATTGTTTCAGCTCCAATTTGTGATTACATTTAGACCAATATCTGTTATAGACCACACTGACAAACAATGCAAACAAACGCTGATGAAGAAAAGGCTAGTAAGAGAACCAGAGTTAGGTTTGTTTTGTCAAACTACAATTTTCAAGGTAAAGAATGGATTTCCATGCTTAAGTTATACTCCAACAAAGACAAGAACGAAGTTGAATAATAGATTAGTAGATGGACAGAAAGTTGATAATAGATTAATCGTTTAAGCCATTTATTAGGCAAATAGTCCAAACTTCTAATAAATCCAGCTTCTAAAATGTGAAGATTTGCTGCTTTTCTCTGTAAAATGAATATTTTGGATTTTGGGTGTTTTGGTCTGATAACAATAAGTAATTTGGAGATGTCACATTGAGCTCTGGGAAACTATGATGAGCATTTTCTGTTCTTTTCTGACATTTTAAAGAATAAACAATCAACAGATTTTAACAGCTTCTGAGCTCACATGTTAACAAATCCATTTCCATGACACCGATGAAGGCCGAGTGATACTGTTGCAAGATCCGGAAAAAGCTACTGAGTGGACCTGGAGTCTAATAATACAAATCTAACCTGAGCAGTAAATCAGAATTTGGCAGCAGGAGCTTTCAGTGTGAACACCGCCTCTGAGTCTCTGGGGGTCACAGGAGCCAAATGGTCTCCATGGTGCAGCCTGGCACAATGATCTGGCATAAAGCTGGTTATCTATCTTGACAGCTGGGTGATTATGAGCATTCAGGGCTTTTAACACATAGAATAAACACCTTTATGGTCTGATTCAGCACTACACCGAGGCTGGAGACGGAGGATTTGTTTATGAGTTGGTATTTGTTTGCGTTGGTGGCTGCCTGCCAAATGGTGCTCACCAACCAGAAGCCATACAGGACTTTACCCACCTTTGTATTTACCAACACAGCAAAAACAATGCAGATGGCAGAATGAGCGTTACCCCGTTGCAGGGCCTGCATGGGCATCCACTTGGCATAATGGTACAGCTAGCTGGTGGTAAGCCGCTGTGCAGCTGTAACGTTAGCAATCTCACAAATGACAGCCTGCACGTCTGGCGCATTGAAAACGCTGGCTTTTAAAGTTTAAAAGGACGGTGCTGTGCCATGCGTGCAGTGCCTTACCTCGGGATGCAGTTCGGGGAGGATCCATCTATCTCCCATGTTGCAAACAGGTTCATGGGCACCGGTCTGTTGAGAGCCCCGCTCCCGGGGAAACTCAACCGGCCACTTCTCTCCGCCATGGTCCGTGCTGCGGGTGGGACTGTCCTACACCGAGCTGGGGATTTGCAAACAGCAGACCGGTGCAGCTCTCTCTCTCTCTCTCTCTCTCTCGCTCTCTCTCTCTCTCGCTCTCTCGCTCTCTCTCTCTCTGTGTGTGTGTGTGTGTGTGTCCGTGAAGTAGAGCCGTGACACGCTCACGTTAGTGCGATGTGAACGGCGGAGGACGAGCTCATATTCTCCGTCCTTGCTGAGCCGGGCAGGTCGGTGTGGTCCTCTGTGCCGCGGAGGAACTGCAGTGGGAGCAGCGCAGGAGCGAACGGACCCGACCGCTGAGCTTGTTGTGCCTACCACGCTGCTCCGAGAGTATGAGGGGTGATTAGTGCCACATCACACTATGTATGCAGTGGTTTAAAAATAAAATCTTGGTTAAATTTAAAGTAGCTTTGTTTCAGCGGTTTCCAATCATGTGACAATCTAATCAAATTTTCTTCTTTAATTCATTACTATAATTATGCTAGTTTTTTGCTACTTATGCATAGGAAAGAACAGTTGCTGTATGGAGACCCTAAGCGTTCAATATTAAATAATATTAAAAAAGTAATCACATTAATAAATACTGACACTATTTATATAGAAACCAATACATTTTAAAACTCAGTTAAATATTGTGCTTCTTTTCACAATAAGAGTTTATTGCAGGTAATTTTTACTTCATCCTAAGATGTGCCTCTGGTCTTCTGTTTTATTGGCATAATTACACAAACCCAAATCCAAGGTTACAATAATGAAAATTATCTCAACCAAGTCTTTTAGATAACATCACATTCAAGGTTAAAAGTATTCACTTATATGAACAGATGTAAGCTTTTACAATGCTTTTATCACCTAGCTGAAGGTTCATGCCATTTGGTTTTGTCTGTGAAATGAGTCAACACATGTCAAGCCTATTGAACTCAGTGCCCTGTCCATCTCAGTGTTATGACCTGAAGAGGAGGGGTCAATATATTGGAATATAGTATAGTTTTTGCTGCCCAAAAGGTCTAAAAAGTAGCCCAGATTATCACGAACCACCCACACCATTTTTATCTGCTGAACCAAATAAAGACTGGGCACTCATTATAATGATAACCTAAGCAGATGTTTTTGTTTTATGGTGGCAGTAATGTTCTGTCATAGTTCCAGGTTCATGTCACTGACACCAGCTCTCAGTTGCCTTCAGCTGCGCATTAACCACCTCCCATATGTTTCTCACAGGAACAACGTCATTGAAGGTCTCTCCGCGCTGCATTTTGCCGACTTTGTTGGCAGGTGCAGCCTGTGCAGGTCTGGGCGGATCCGTGGACACAAGCCGTGCTGTGAGGTCGATTCCCAAATTGTCACTGCACAGTATTCAGAAACACAGAGGCACTGCTGCCAACTAAACCACCTTTATATGTCACAGTGCTGCTTGTAAAAGGTAAAAATAAGTTTCACTTTCTCCCCTTATTATGCACTTTGGTGTATTTTAATCAGCCACTTTTACTCAATGTTTTCATGTCACCTATATCTTTACTTATTGTTTTTGTGACTGTGATTAAGGGACCTTATTTCACTATTTTCACTTTCATACCTGCCCCACACCTGCCCTGCTGATGTTTTTCTGAGCATGTCACCGACCAAGCCACATAAAGAACACTTTTCTAATTATGAATGAGTAAAATAATATGTATTATATTATAATAATGAATATTGATGATCATATTCATTATGCACAGTCATGTATTCTCCCTAATATCCATCTAGTTTCATGACATCTTAAAACAAGCAGATACTGCCACCATGTGGTTGAGGCTGAACATGCTGGATGTACTGAATTACTCTTTGTTCTCTAGTACACACATTTATATAATTTAATATCTTGTGTTTTGCTATGTTTTTCCAACAAGCTTGCAAATAAACATGTTTAATTTATGTTAACATGAAGAGGAACCATTCACCAGCAAGGTTTTCAGGGACGTTATGGTGCGGACTTGGTCACTTTAAGGATTAGTGTGAGCTAGCAGATGTTATATTAATCCAGATATCTTATCTGTAAGTATTGTTTTATTAACGACTATTCGTAGTAGTGTCCTTGGTGACACAAATGTGTTTCTTAAAAGTCGCGTGTTTAAAAAAGACAGACTTGAAAATGTTGACCTATCAGATTCCCTTCATGTTCACTTTACAGTCCAAATACTTTTACTGATTTATTTTCCACTGCAGGCAAAGAAAAAAATTCCCTTAAAAGTTATTCTTTCTGAAACTAGCTTTCCAAAATATCAAAGAGCTCTCACCATCACACACCAGTACAGGATATTAAAAAGGTCTATCATCTGAGCACATCAAAGTACAATAACTCACTGTGCTTTTCATGTC
>VMKM01001865.1:0-105843 GCA_008360985.2 Macquaria ambigua
CTCTGTAAAGCTCTGAGGGGTCTGTCTGGGCTTTGACACCCAGCCTTGGTGTTTAGGTAGATGGTGATTGTTGAACAGCTTCTTGTACTCTCAGTAGTTCTGGCCGTCACTCCAGTCAATTAAAATCTTTCTCACCAGAAACACTGCTAACACTGTTAGATACAGCTTTAGAACAGGGTGCATAGGACACTGCAAAACAGGCGAACAAAAAAGGTTTAATGTCCTTTATTTTTTGTTTTAACTTTTTTATTGTTTTTGCAGACTGACACCAAAGAGCCCTTTATGGTTACTCAATGTATTGCTTAACTGTCTGCATGCTTATCTATGATAAAACTATGAGAGTCTCTACTGATTGTACTTGTGTTCTTGCACAACTTCACGTCCGCTTTTTAAAGACACGGCAAATGGACACAGACTAAATCACTGGTTTAGATCACTGGAAGAAACTTGTTTGAAATCCTGTTTGATTGCTCAGGTTGCACTGCACCCTTGTAAAGCTGTGCCTGATGGATAAAATCAAATGTTATGAATGAACTACACAAACTACAAAAATATGCCAAGTTGGCAGTTTTCTAAGATGCAGTAAGTCTGGATTTGCAATTTTGAACTTGACTACAGTCCACAAACTTCGCTCTGTATTTGTTAGTATGAATACAGGAGAGAAAATGTGGACAAATATTGTGCAGTGTCCAACCTGGGTGGTAGGGACGCCCCAGAGGGACAGCAAAATAGCAAGATGATTAACAGGATTAACAGGAAAGCAGAAAAACATATTTCTGCAAAATAAAATGATTATTTTTTATATTTTTCTCAGACTTTCTCTAAACTCTCAGACTTCTTTTCTGCTGAACTACTGGATAATTTCTCTGATTTTCAGGCACAGTCTATAGACCTGCTGTATGCAACCATGACTGTGGTTGTCATTTCTATCAGTTCTATGATAACACTGAACTCACCATGTTCATTTCTGAGATCTGGACGGGTCAAACAACACAGGACTTTCACCCAGGAGACCGCTGTTCGCGTCCCGTGTGAAACCAAAAGTTCACTTACTTTAACTTACGTCAGATCATAACGTTGAGTTTCATAAGTGAAGTAAATTAAGTTTTTTTGAGCTGTTGTTTTTGTCATGTGTACTTTCACACAGAAAGTGAATGTCACGCGGAAAAAAAGTGACGTTATTTTTTTCCGAAACGAGGTCGATTTTTCTGAGCTTTCGCATGGCGAGTAAAGGCATCAACCAATAACGTTATGTGGAACAGACGTCACATCATAACTCCAGACCTGTTGATTGTTCGTGTTTCTCATCACTCTGTATTATATGACAAAGGACACAAAAATGATAAAGACAATGAACTCAAGGACAACGTGTGGAGCAGCACCGCCGGATACAGGATGGTGAGTAGATCAGTTTACTTTTGGATGCAGTAGAGTAAATATGCGCAGGTGAGTATTTTGCATTTTTGTGTCGTTTATTCGTTACGTCCCCGGTGTGTAAAGGCCTTTAGTCATGTGACGTAGCTTAACTTACAACCTAACAAAGTAGTTTTGGTGCCAAGACCTAACTGAACCACGTGTTTATTCTTGTTACCATGAGGACGAAGGTCTGGTACGCCTATCGCTGGCACTCTCCAACGGTCATATATGTCGTTTTTGGGAGTCATTGGCAAACAATGTATTCTGTGGTTTAGGTATGAGGACGTGTTGGAACAATCTACATTCAGCCACCCATCAGCCCCTGTAATACACACACCCCAACACATACATACTACATAGGTTACATACCAACCACCATTTTAGGAGCTGTTTTGGTAAAGGTGACATAGATGTTAGACGTGAGGGAGGGAGATTTGGAGGGGAGTTATGGCTGAAGGACATAGTGCATAAACACACATGGTATCATACACACATGCACGTACACAGTGGATGTGATATATGTGATCTAATTCAGGCCTTGGCTGAGCTCTCGGCGGTGTCGGGGTTAGTCGAGGTGGTTCCACACAAAATCTGCTGTCTGCAACTCTCAGCTCCCCACACACTATTTATTAGTCTCTCGCTCTTTGTTTCTCTCTCTCTCTGTCTCTTTCACCTCAGCTGCTCTCTGAACACGCTAATGTACAACCTCCTCCCTCCTCTCCGACTCTCACAGCCATCGCTCATTCTCCGCATCTCCTCGGTTTGCTCAGGGATAAGAGGAGTGCTCTGTTTAGGCTTTGTTTTATGCTCTAAACACACACACACACACACACACACACACACAGTTTGGATGAAGCAGTGTGGTGAAAAAAACGTAATCAGAGCTATTAAAATATTAAATATTTTTCATTTCTGAGTAGGTTTGGGTTCTGATGACAGTTTCCATTTTGGATTTGGTTCCAAGTTGGTACTTGTTGAGCTCCAAATCTAACAAATCTCTTGGCAAATCTTTGATAGCGACTATTTTTGTTGATGCCATTTAAAAAATACCTTTCAGGTATTAATTTAGGTCAGTGGTCACAAGACAAATCTAAGACAAAACATACAGTTTTTCTTCTGACTTTTCTCGTATCTTGTTTTATATTAACATTAAACAATTACAGAAAAGAGTTTCAGGGAAGCCTCAGTGAATGGAAGTGAAAAAATATTATATAGTTATCAAAAGGAGATCACATAGAACAACCTAAATGTGTGTGATTTAGTTAAAGAGATAGTTCAGAGAGACAGTAGTTTGGGGGAATTGTACTGTTTTTCCCAGAGGCAGAAACTAATAAATGCCTCAGGACAGACCTTTTTTATGTATTTGGTGTAGTTCTTCAAAGACTAAAGAATTTTAATAAGAGTTTTGAAAGGGTTTGAATTCAACAAGCAGCTTCAATTCTAGATTCAGAGTCAAGAAAATGCTATCAAATCCCAACTCTGTGTCTGAGCAGGCACGTAGTCCTTATCATCTCAAAATGGCTGCAACGTTCACTGCAAAAACACCCTTCTTAACAAGCCATTTAGCACCAAATTCAGCCTTACCAGAAAGTTATTGAGAACAAACTGATTTATATTGGAAATCGGGTGAAATTATCTCACCACAGATTTTGTTTTTGCATGTTTTAAGAAACAAAAAAATGGATAAAATGTTTAAAATAGTTTAAATTTTGCGATATCTGTCTCCAGGATTTTTTTCTGTGAGTGAGAAAATTCAACAGTAACATATTTTTCCAGATACAGTTCTCTGGCCCTCCTGGATAATCCACACACCTCTCTCTAAACAGTTTTCCTAGGGGCTATTTCTAGATTCCAGTGAAAACGGTTCACTCATTTTCTTTGCTAAGCAGTCATGAATTTAGCATCTCATTATTGAACAGAAATGAAGTAACAACAGCGGGAATAGACATAGTGGTAAAAGGAGGGTGAGCAGGAGAATGAGGGAGGCTTGAATGGGCATGCCCATCGGTCCTGGGTCAATGGATTTCAATCCCTGCTTCCCTCCCTTCTTCCCCCTATCGTCTCTATCCTGCCACACCGGCGTCGAGGGAGACAGAAGGAGAGGAAAGACCGGTGTTGGTGTTGGGGGGGTTGGATGACATATGGGGAGGAGGAGGAGGAGGAGGAGGAGGGAACAGTCTTCTATAGGCTGCATCTCCTCCAGAACGGCGTTTCCTCTGCGAGCAGCATTCCTCATCTTATCAGCCCCAATAATCTGCCGTTCTCATCGTGCCCAAACAGGGAGAGCCAGAACCTGAGAGAGTGTGAGTGTGTAGAGAGAGAGTGAAAAGTCACTCCTTCACCCGCTCTCTCTCTCCCTCTCTCTCTCTCTCTCTCTCTCTCTCTCACACCAACTCTCTCTTTCTATGTCTGTTGGCTGGTGATAGAGTGATAAAGCCGGAGAAAAACAGCGAGCTGCCTGTCGCTCAGAGGAAGTGGTCGCTCCGTCCTGCAGGCAGAGCGCGCTCCAAAATCCAAAGAGTCGCAAAGGAGAGCAGGCAGCAGCAGTACACATTTAATCAAGTACTGTGCTTTGGTACAATTTTGAGGTACTTGTACTTTACTTGAGTATTTCCATTTTATGCTATTTTATACTTCTATTGTACCGCATTTGTTCGACAGTTGTAATTACTTTGCACATAAAGATTTTTCATACAAAACAAAGGATGATCAAAAAAAATATTAAGAACTGTAATAAATTAAACTACCTAACAGTATATAAAGGAGACAATAAGCTTCACCTCGACCAGCTACAGCATTAAGATGTTGCTTATATGTTAATGCATCAGTAATAATAATCCTTGGGGGCAGGTGTGTGGAAAAGCCTCCCAGCATGCACCGGGGCCACCGAACCTGTGGATACAAGTCTCATTTTATGTGTGCTCCTGCACTGTTAATGGCGTTAGTGAAAACATTGTGGTGCACCATGGTGAACACGATGTTTCCTCACTTCACCTGCGGTTACGCCGCGAGTAATGTTGTGATGTGAATGCAAAGATTCTGATGGTATATGATGCATTTTGCTACCATAAAGCTGCTGTTCATGTTGGAATCTGCTCTCCACTGAGTCCTTGTGACTCCTTGCTCGCTATAACACACAGTACTTATACTGCACACATACATGATAACATAATACTTTGAAAGGAGACATTTTGCATAACAGTACTGAAACTTTTCACGCTATGAGAACATTTTGTTGGTAATACTTTAAAGCAGAGGTTTTCAAAATGGGAGGCGGGCCTCCCCAGGGGGGCTCCAAACAGTTTCAGGGGAGGTTAAAAATATTACATTAGTTATCAAAAGGAGATCACATAGAATAGCCTAAATGTGTGTGATTTGGTTAAAGAGATAGTTCAGAGAGACAGTAGTTTTGGGGAATTGTATTGTATTTTTTTAGTTTTTTTTTAACCAGAGTCAGAAACTCTAAAAGTAAAAGCCTCAGGACAGACCTTTTTTTATGTCAAACAGCAATATTAGGCTATCTTGGCTCAGTTGTGTCTATGGGATCAAATAACATAATCATGATCCAATAGGCATCCAGGAACTGAGTGAAACTAAGCAAGTAAACTAACGGGGGGTTAAAGGGCGCCTTTTTCCAAGCTTTATGTGAGAGGAGTGCCCACAGTCTCAGACCTTGAAAACCCCTGCTTTAAAGGCACTATGATATATTTTAAATTGGGTTTTTTCCCCTGCTGCTCTGGCCATCGGTTCTTGCTTATGCTTGTGTTTATGCTTATGATAACTTGGAACACAGCAACATCGCTAAAAAATAGATTAGACGGGGCAAGAAACACTAGCAGTCAGACGATCAGACAAATTGTAGACGATCAGATTTGCCCAACTTTTTTTGGTAGACAAATGTGAAAGGTAATATTATTACCTAACTAGATTGTTGTCAACTTTATATATATTTTTAATGCAACACTTTTACGTGGAATAGAGTATTTTCATATTCTGGTGCTGCCACTTTTGAGTAAGTAAAAGATCTGAATACTTCTTCCACCACTCGGGTCGAGCAGAGCAGTGAGGCGGGAGGTGGCGGGGGAGCGCAGCATGACGGACGAGCGAGTTCTGAGAATGATTGAGTGAGAAAGTGAAATAAATTGAGCAAGAGTGAGAGAGTGGGAGAGAGGGAGGAAAGAGGAGAGAGAGAGAGAGGAAAAGTAATGTGACGGAGCAGCCTTAGGGTTACAGGAATGTGGGGGCTCCCGAGTTCAGGAAGGTTCGAAAGTGTGTGTGCGTGTGTGTGCGTGTGTGTGTGTGTGTGTGTGAGAAAGAGAGACATGGGTGTGTGAATACTGGGGCGACTGAAGACAGCAGCCCCAGAATTAATTACCCAATCAAGATAACAAGCCAGGGAAAGACATTAGAGAGGTCACACTACAATTAACCTCTTAGTCTAAACCTCTCTCTCTCTCTCTCTCTCACACACACACACACACACACACACACACACACACACAGACACACACACGCACACGCACACTATTAAAAAGTCATAGAGGTGGGGGTTCATTGCAGAAAACACTGTGAATGAAAGTCACAGTTCGATATCACCTTCCAGGACTGACTTTTGCTGTCCACTTGACCCGATGTGCTTTTATTTTGAAGCATTTCCTGTATTCTGTTTTTTTTTGGTGGGGGGGTGGGGGTGGGGTGGTGTAGTGACTCTACCTGTCCCGTTGCAGAAACCCTGGCAGAGCCGGGGTTGTTTACACTGGGATATTGAGTGAGTCGGGGGCTCGAGTGGAGTGGAGTCGGATGTGTTTCACACATTCCACCAGAGACTCAGATTACACTGCAGGAAACACCGGCCCTGCAAGACACACACTGCCCGACTCTCTGATTTATAAACATACCGCTCTATGGGACACACACACACACTCTCGCAGAGACGCACATTAAAATCTCAGCGACTCGCTCTGAGCCGGTGCTACACCTCGACTCTTAGCTCCCCACTTGTGTTCTCTCCTTCTGTCCCTGAACACAACGAAGACGAGAGACACCAGAGGGATGTTTGTGCATATTTACACCTTTTCCACCGAGGCGGTTCGAGGGCTGGTTCGGAGCCGGCAATCGGCAAGGAAAACTGGTTCCAGAGCGGCACCAACAATTTGATGGTTGAGAACCAAGATGGTAGGTAAGCAGGAACTAATTCATAGCCAGCTAGCGTAACCTTAGCTAACGTTAGCGTGCTACTTTCTAACATTGCCATTGGCTCACCTACTAACATCACTTAACATTAGGCTTCACAAAAGGCTAACATTGTATAAAGTTTGTTTTTTACAGCACCGTTCTCTTGTTTTTGTTGTAAAGAGACGATGTACTCCGCCATTGTTGCAAGTTAAACCAACAGCGAACCGGCACTAGCACCAGCCCAGAACTAGAACTAGGTTCGCGTTGGTGGAAAGGGGGTAATTGTAATATCATTTCATGTATCTATGAGGTGGTGAAACATGAGGAGCCACATGAGGAGCCACAGTTGACACAGTTCAGTAAGTGCAGGAGTAATATATCCTGACAGAACTGATGCTTCAGTAAAAAGCACAGCAATAAATCAATAATGATTTCATGAATTCAATCCAGAAGTGTATTTTTCTGAACTTTGCACATGGCAGAACGCTGGATTTAGTTTCCGTCTCATGTTAAAACTCTTCTTTGTGGTTTAGCTACTGTGAAGCGTCTAAACAGGACACCTTGCCCAATCACTTTATTTTGTGCTCAAGGAATAATTGCCATCAATCAGAAGGAAATTCATTTGGACATTAAAAACAAAGATAATATTTGTGACCACGCTGGATTTCTGAATTGTTTTGCAATAGGAGATTGCTTAACGGCACAAAAATGCAATGGTGGCCTGTTAGTTGTTGTCAACTCTTCTCAAAAGTGAAAAAGCGCGGAGTGTAGGGCGAAATGATGGTGTGCTGCTTTCTGGCAGTTTTGGAACAATGTGACACACTACTTTGAAGCATTTACTTCACATATTTAGCCAAAAATGACATTCCCACTTGCTTTTTTTTTTTTTAATCTACAAATGGTCTCTCAATTGAATTTCCAAAAATACTCTATTGTAATTCACTGGAGATCAATATTGCGATATAAAATTAGGTATTTTAGGATGGAAGATTTTATCCATACTGCCCAACCTTAGTAGAGTGATATATTTTTGGGGGACAAGGGGAGCAGGTTATAGTATTCTTATTGGGGATGGAAGCAGGACGCTTTATGGGAAATGGAGTCCAAACACTGATGTTCAAAAATGCAGCACACAAAACCTGAGATAACCTTTAGGAACTGAACTACATTTGGAAGATTGATTGTGTTTACAGCATTATTTTTTAAAACTGTCATGGCACTGTAGGCGAGCACTGGTCCCAGCTCAGCCTGGGGGTTGAGGTCTGAAAACCTTCCCTCCTCTCCCTTCTGACAGTCCGACAGCCATGTTCCCCCGAAGCTGCACAGTGGAGAACTCTGGGTAATCAAGGCCAGCTGGGACTAGGGGGCAAAGACACAGGCTGACATAACTCACCCTTCTCTCCCTCACCCTGTCAACAAGTCTCTCTCCCTCTCTCCCCCTTCTCTTTCCACCTCGTCTGGCAGGTTTCTCTCGTCAGGCCCAGCGCCGAGTAAGGCTGGCTGATAGGGCAGGAATCCTGGCCCACAATCCTCGGTGCTCCCTGGCTATCTCCGGGGCAGACCACGGCCAACGAAGATGCTGAAGAGACACCTATCCATCGCACCGCTGACATCGTCGTACAAATAACGTAATAAGTTTGCAAATATGGGCAACACAGAAACAACCAGACTCTCAGACTGTTGGACAGCAGCCTAAAGCCTGGAGCAGAACTGGAGACACTGCCTTCACTTGGCGAGACCACGCGTTCCTGCCTTAATAACAACCTACTCCACTGTTTGTCACCGTCTTTATCAATGCTCCTCTATATTCGTACACCTTCACATCCAATGTGGCTCCACACTGCTGCCATGTCTCTCCCGTTTCTCTCTGGGAGCAGTACCGGGTCAGTCTGTGGGTTGGACTGCTGAGGGGCCCAGGGTGGTTCCGCTCTGACGGTAGGAGGAAACTCCTTCAGGAAATACCAAACTGCTAGACACACACACACACACACACACACACACACACACACACACACACACACACACAATCTCTCTTTCTCTTACAAGCAGACTAAAGCTCCTGCTCAAACTGCTCGGGGTTAAGAAGCCCAGCACTCCTCTTTCAGTTCATTTCAGCACCGTCTGACTGAGCTTCAAACACAAAGACGCCATCAGAAAAAACACAGCTCTGTTTGGTGTAGTCTAATATTCTCAGGTATGATAGTTTGCATGCTAAACCTGTGGCGTTACACAACCCAGAGTTTGGCTGGCGGCCAGGCTTTTTATGTTATCAATTACAGCTAACTTTAACGAGTCAGCTCAATTAAACAATAAATCACTGTAGAGCCAAGTTTCTGCCCCTGAGAACCCAACCTCTCCACTCAGACTAGTAACATTGGATTGAGTTGTTTCTTACCTGAAGAGTGAGCAAATGCGGTGTATTAGCATGCAAAGAAACAGACACCTTTAAAGAAGAATTTACAAAAATGAAAAATAAAGTAAAAAGCAGCTGGGCTGCAGTCTGGTTGTATTTATCAAGCAGTTTTGTGTAGTTTTGGGCCTGGACACCTTATTTTAAGTTTAAAAACTATGCCCATAGTGTCGTTTTCAAGAGTTTTCATGAATCAAGGGACATTAACTTGACACTAGTGGAGAAATACATTTTTTTTTTAAAGATTGTATTAATTTTAATACTATTTTCACAGCAAGCACAACTGCAACAGGAAGAAGTAAACCTCCCTCTCCTCCGTTCAAGAGGATTATGGATTCTTTTGCAGAGTAGGGGAAGACGGAGAGAGAAGAGATGTGCATCCAAAAAAATAAATCATGTCCTCCTCCCCTGACACTATTCAAATCCTTATAGGTTAGTGATGACGCAACATCCCTGGACTGTTTTGCATGCTTTTTCACCGTTGATATCAGTGACGCTCGGCTCTCCTTTAGATTCAGTGCTCTCTGCAGATAAGCTTCTTGAAATCTTAATGGGCTAAAACAATAAAGGTCAAGAGAGAAAATAAACTATTCATGTGTAGATGAAACCATTGCAAGTGGTGGCAGGTTAGAAAACAAAGTCCCAGTGATTTCCATCATGGTATCTCCCAGATCTGACGTCGCTCACTGATTTGACTGGTAGAACTGAGCTTTGATGATAGAACTCACCTGCAGGGTATGACTGCAGTGCAAAGAAGAAAGCTGTAATTTATCAGTACACATGGTGCAATGTGTCATAAGTTGGATGAGCATTCCTATGGAGGCCCAGTACTAATGTTAAATAATGTTACGGTCTATCATTAATACCTTAAAGGGACACTCCATCGATATCTCGTCTTCTGCTGCTTTTGACAATTCTTAAGAGTACACATTCAATAATTAAAACCCTATTTAAGTAGTAAATATTATTTTTTCTTATTATGTCAAGGGCCATTTGCATTGGATTGTCAGACTTGTTTCAGTATAGCTGGTCTGCATTTTCCTAAGTTATACCCTATTTAGCTGACAATAAACAAGTCTGAAAAGTGAATTTCATGGTTTTCACGCTCATATCCCAAACATCTATCAAGTTAAAACTTGGTGGCTTTGCCTATTTCAAGGATCAGACCAATCTTAAAACTAGGCAAGACAAAAGAACACGGAAAATATCTTATTTTTCGTTTTTATTTAGTTGAATTGGTTAAAGGTAACATCTTCACTGCATGCTAAAGCTATATAGCTAAGTAAGGAGTGCAATCTAAAAATAAAGATTTAAAACTAGTTGGACTTAAAGCAGGTTGCTGCACTAGCTTTAGGATAATGTCACTCGATTCTAGAAATGTCTTAAAAAGTCTGGTGAGCCTTATTTTTACGTGATGGAATTTTTTCAGGTTTATTGCCAAGTGCACTCGGGGCAAAACACTCGCCGCACTGGTGACTCCAAATTCATGGAGGGAGTATGAACTTCTTTACATCCTCCTCGAGAAGTGCTCCTCGCCATCAGGTGTAAAGCAGCAATAAGTACTAATGTATTTTAAACTCCTAAATTAAGCTGAATCAAAAAACAAAAACTAGTTTCAAGAACCTTTATCTTTCATTGCTTATATCAAGTCTTTTACCAGTTTTAAGGTCAGATAGTGTTTGTGGTGGCCTGATTGTTTGCAAAAAATCGCATAAAGCCATTTTGACTTGGCTTGGCTTTTTTTGTTAGATATTTGTCTCCAGATTACACAATATTTGGTGTGTTTTTAGAAGGGGGATTTTGCAGTCCAGCCCTGCCTAACATGAGATATGATGTGATTCTGACTGCAGTGTCAAATCGTTTTAAAAGTGCAAGATTTTTACCAGTTTTCCATATATTTCCATGTACTGTTTGTCTGAAACTTACCTGTGTGTGTGTGTGTGTGTGTGTGTGTGTGTGTGTGTGTGTTCCCAAAGCTGCAGCACTGTGGCTGGCCACAGGAAGTTCTAATCGGCAGTGTGGTGTGGCTGCTACCTTCCCTTTCCCCTGGTGACCTCCTCCCCACCTCTGTCCCTCCACAATAGAGATACCAGGATCACATTACCGACTCTGAGGGTTAAGGGTCAATCCCATTTTTCAGCCCTCTCCGTCCCTTTTTCCCCTTACAGATCCTTTCCCAGGGGTTAAAACCTCCTGTCACCTAAATTCACATCAGTTCACGCGTGGCGAGGGAGTGGTATCCGTCGGAAACCCTCCGTCTTCTCTCCCACACCTCCCTCACCCACCCACACACCTGTTTTAGTGTCCCCTTGACAGACAGTTCTCTGATCCCTGGGACCACTCACATAAAGAATTGGACATAGTTAAAAACATGTTTAAAACGCTGCTGACCTCTTTGTGTCATTGTGTTGGTGTGTCTCTGTTACACCCCGGTTAAAGTCTGTATTTTAGTGCTGCAGAGGGTCGGGTTACTGGGAGGTAACGCTGAGCCTGTGATGACCTCCTGCAAAGAAAACCAACCATTTTATGATAATATTGCAAAGTAGCAGAAGCTATTTTGGGCATCCAGAGTTTCATCTGCAGAGACGATTAGCCCATTTCCACTGCAGGAACTTAACCTGTAACCTGGGGCTTCTCATAACCTGAACTTTTAAGATCCTTGACAGCCTTTGGTACACGGTGCTTACTTGTGTTTGTGTATTTCAAAAAATGGGACAAAAAATGGGACAAAAAAAGGCAACAGCGGGACTGACCTCATTTTTATGTGCTTTAGGTAAGTGAAGAAAACGGGAGACAATAGAAAAAATGGGGATAAACATTTGTCATATTTTGGTTTGCTCCACTGCACACTTACGACGCTATATTTATATTTCTTGCTCCCTGCACTGTTTGGTTGCATGTTGTGTTCCCATTTCTGCCAGAGGTCCGAGGTTGTCCTTGTTGTGACGTGACAACACATCTGCTTGGCCTTGAAAGTACCTGGAGTAAAATCTTCTGAGCAGTGCCAAAATGTATGACATGAAACTGTCCTGATTGTATTATCACTACAAAAGATGAGCAACTCTCTTAGAAAATCTCCATAGCAATGGTGTCTGAGGTCATGGCTGTTGAAGTATTCAGAGTGATTCAGAAGAAAACATGATTTCTCAGAGACCAAGCTGAAATAATCAAAACTGGTGGCAACAGAACATAAACCTATACTAACGACGAGAGTCCTGTGTTTCTATGTTGGGGATATCATTAAAATAAAACGTTGAAATGGCAATTAACTGGTGAAACATACTTTTATAACCAGCGGCTCCATCCACTTTGCAACTCTGTACACATGTGGCCGAACAGGAAAAAAAGAATACGATTCAAACAAGACACTTAGTATGATATACACATGGCTGACAGCGGAGCAGTGCTTTAAATCATAGCTTCTATACTAAAGAAAACCGCACCCAAACCTAACATGTGCATGTGGGTGAACTGTGAATGAGCGTGCTCTCCCTGAACACAAATCTGGTTTTGATCGTGTTGTAGCTCCTCAAGTACATAATCCCTTTTAATTACAGTTTTACTTTCAATCAAACACTGGAGCAAGAGCTTAATGTCACTGAAACTGACAGGTGATCATTTTCTCACACACTTCCAACCACACACAAAATCCCTACATGTTTAGATGCTTTCTTAGAACCAGACTTAGTGAGATTTATAGCCCACTTTCTTCTGTGTTTTTTCATTCGATACACAGGACATCACCTCTTTTTAATGCATTTATTGTATGTTCTTTAATGTATTTTTTCTTAATGTACTTATTGTATGTATTATATACTTAACTATAATCTTTGGCATCATGTTTTTTGATCAAAACGTCATGTTAATAAAGCGCCACTGAACTGAATTGAATTGAATAGAGAGGGATGGAAAGAGCGAACGGCTTCATGAAGAGAGAGTGACGGTGTAAACGACCAGAGAGGAAGTTAAAGACCTGATTGGCCATCATCAGATAAGCAGGCTTATGGAAATGTGAGTGCAGACGTGACAAACGTACTGCCAAACAGTAGAGGGAAGCTGTCGTTACCATGAGGACACATCAAACCCTGCACTGTGACTCCAAACACCTTCACGTGTTTAAAACAAACGTGTTTACAAAAATCCATACAAGTATAAAGGGAGACAGCCATGCAAACGTCTGCAAACAACACCTACACCTGTTCAGTGACGTGTAGACGGAGAAGCAAGTTCCAGCCTAACTTCACAGTCTTGTCTAACAACTGAACCATTAAGAATCACAAGCAAATCAGTAACAATGAGGAACTTAAATTAATGATATCAAAAATGACAGTTATTGTTAGGTGCCTAGCAAAGTGAGAGGAACTGATTTGGGTTAACAAAACGGATGCTTTACCTCTATTTCAGTCACATTTCCCGGTGCACCACACCTCTAAAAGCACTGCTGTTGTTTTAAAACTGCACTTGAAACTTAAATGCGTCATTCAGGCGAGGAAGAGAGGATGTCCAAATTCTGTCCAAACCTTCCTGTCACAAGAGATCCAGATTGACACTCTTCTCCGTCTCCAGTGATGTTTTTTTTTAAATACAAAACATTATAGGAAACTTTCAGGAAAGCTGTGATGTGTGCTATATTTTCCAAATGCAGAGAAATTCAGCTGTCAAACAAATAATTGGCCTGATGTAACAAATTACGATCTAGGCCAAATTCAGGCAAAGTGTGCACGGTGCAGCTGTAAAATATCAAAAAACATAAATATCATATTGAGACTATATTAAGATTTTCATATCTATATTAATACTCAATATTAAAAGGACAAAGGGCAAAAAACTTTGAATTCCCTAGCATTAAAAAAGTCTACTAATCTAGACTAGGTAGATCTAGACTAGGTAGATCTAGACTAGGTAGATCTAGTCTACGCGTCCATTTATTTTAGTGTGACATCATTTTGAAAAGTTTTCAGGTCTTGATTAATTAAAAATCATATTCAAATATCTATGGAAACTGGCTGACAACCTGTAATGGACACTGAAAAACTTCTGCAACCTTGACTTTTATCGTCATCATATCATTTTCCGTCCAGAGCAGCAGAGAGCCTCACTGTCAGCGATCTTTCCAGACAGCAGAATTCCAGGTGAGGGAAAAGTGAATGGCTTTACTGTGAACCATCTTGGAAAAGGACACCCAATTCCTCCCTAATATACGGAAACCTTTTAAAATAATGCTAATATTTCATGCTTCCTTTGTGTGAAAGTACCATGGACCTCTGCCAAACATCCAAACTCAGCGCTGATCGCCGTTTCGTGTGTCGAGTGCCATAAATTCAGTCGGCGGAGCTCAACAAAGCTTGTTCAACGGATAAATCTTGCTGCTCATAAAAGCCATTTGCTTCTTTATGTCTGTCTGGTGTTCAAACATTCACCTCAATCCATCAACGCGGCAAACTGCTGTCAGAACACTGAGGCCTCTCCTTACCTCGCATTTCCCCTTATCACTGGCTTCTACTAGCAGGAATCTGAGGAATCCTGGAGCTCAGTCTGTTCGCCAACACCCAATAGGACAGAGTGAAACACAGACACACGCTGCTTTTAAACCACAGACTAATTTGTGACACATAAATCACACAAATTGATCACAGATGCTGGTGCTAACTACTGCCACTGAGAAACAAGTGTGGAATAAAACAAAATAATTGACAATGATGTGTGAATCTGAGCTTTGGGACGATGTTTGGATGATGATAAAGTCATACGCTGGCTCGCAGCCGACCGCCACCTCTTCTTGTTTAAAGACCTATAGTGCAGTATAGGAACTCCACCCAGTGAAATGGGCCGAGTTTGCTGCCTCAGCACTTCTCAATCCAAACGGCTGCGGTTCAGTTAGAGGTCTCGCTGCCTCTGCCCCGAGATGAAGCACCTCAGAGAGCCAGCAGTCCTAACCGGCCCCCTGGCTTCCACCGCCGGCCTCTGACTGACACCACTGCACTGCCAGAGACATAAAGCAGGATAATAATAGCTGCTCATTCCTCCCTATCCCTCACGACCAGACAGGCCCACATTGTCCAAACCATATTTAACTGAATGATAACTGACAAATAAAAGGTGAATACTCGAGTCTACAGCCTGACTGAAATCATATCTATGAATCCAGTTCAACATATTTAGCGGGTCACTATCTTGGCAGGTTATTGACTCTGACTGATGAATTTCGTGACAGCCTTGTAATAAAAGCAAAAGAGTCCCTTAAAAGGAAAATTCCATTTTATTCATGACCATGGTGTTATTGTTGTGGGTTTGTTATAATACTGTAGTTATTAATTTAATAATATTTTATTGCTAGAAACAGCTTTAGGAGTGAGTGCATAGGACACCACTTAACTTCTTGTTTGGAAGTAAAAAATAAAGGCAAATATACCCAAAACGTCCATTTTAAATGTCTATTGTTTTCAAAAACTGTGCGATCTATGGAAGGGGCACAAAATAGAATCACCACGAGATATCAGGCAAGTTTTAAACAAGTCTTCATTTACAATCAGTTATTTAGAAATCATGAGCAGGAACAAACTTCAGTGAACTGATATATTAATGCAAGGATGTTTCAAGCAAATGTTGTTTTTCAGCTTGCACTGGAAGAGCGTTTGCACAAAATGTCCCTGCATTAATGATGGATTTTTGGATTTCTGTTTTTTTGGATTCAGTACCCAGTTGAGCTCAGTGTGTTGATTTATTATTGAACTCAATTATCTAGACCATCTACTGTAACAGAACAGTCTGCTGCACTGTAAAACTATGTGCATACACCAGCAAGGCAAATACAGAAGGTCAAAGTTGAACCCTAAAAAATCTTTTACATCAGGTAAGAACTGGTTGAGATAATTGGGTTGAACTGGACTTCTTGAAAACAGAGTCTGCTCCCTCTCATTTTGGCTGCACCAGAGTTTTCCAAGCTGAATCTGATTCAGAAGTTTGGACCGATGCTGAGGATTAAAGTTTGCGTCCCAACCATAGTTCAATAGTACAGTTCCTCTTTTTCATGGCTTTTGACAACTTTGTCAGGCAAAGTGGCAATCACACTAGACGACACTACAGGAAGCTGTACATGAGTGGTGGCATGGTTTGGAAGATGCATTTAAAGCTGAGAGGAGAAACGAGGGTGAAAAAATGTCAGCGCGTCATTACACTCTGACAGATTACAGATTTTCCATCACTCCTCCTCCTATCTTTATTACAGTGAGGTTGACAGGTATGTAACTTAAGACAAGATATGTTATGTCTGTAAAAGTTTATTGCCTGTGTTGTTCTGCAGACAAACAGTGCTTCATCTGGAGGCTCTTCAACTCATCGACTTTTAGGGGGAAGTCTGAGTGTTAAATTGTAGAGCTTTGTCTAGCAGTGTCACCATGGCATGGCATGGCATGCGTCTCTGTAATTAACCTGGTGGTTAAAATGCTATAATAACCCAAAGGAATAATGGCAACGAGAATGAAAATAAGACCCACATTGTAAAGGAACAGAATTTTTCTTGAAGAAGTAAAATATGAAACAGCTGATGGGTTCAAGAGCCCGTTGTGCTTTGAAAAACCTCTCAGCTGGACGCCTAACGAGAATTCCAACCTAATACTGGGAAACTTTAAAATAGCCACCATATTTCAGGCTTCATTAAGTAGCAGATATTACGCAACAAAACAGGCCAACTGTTAAATCTTCTCTGGGGCACAGGGACAGAAGTGTATGAGTTACTGCCTGCCAGGAGCCATTATGTCAGCAGCACACACATGTATGTGCGGCCATAACTGTTTTTCTCATTGTTAGGATAAAGAATTTGCTCCATAGCGGGATGTGACACTGTGGTTGCTGCAGTCTTACCGTCTCTCACTGCGTCTTTGCATGAGTTGTCTATCACAAGTGTTATTGTGTACTAGAAAGTTCAGAAAGTAAAATCAGTAATTGGTGTGGATTTAAGGTCGGGTCAAGAAGAAGGGTTACGCAATACAGTATTTGCTGAAAAAACGAAGACACTTGACAGCAACTCAAAGCGAGCTTGTCTCGTCTTCTTCCAATCTGCGAAACTGCAATACTCATTCTGTGTGGAGACAGCACTACAAGGATCCTGGGAGTGGATTTATGAGGTTTGGACCGCCTGCATGGAGTCAAATGAAACCCAACACCAGCTCTGCTTCTTCAGCGAGGCCTGAGAACCAAGCACATCATGTCTACTGCTACAAAAGACACTATACTGACTCTAAAGGTGTCAGTATGCGTCAACCAAAGTGCTTGTCGCAAGGTCAAGCAACATCTGCAAAACCTCACCCAAACCCTTTTCGGCATTGGAACAATTTTTGTTACTTTCCAAAAACAAAAATCTAGGGGTGTGCGGAGGTGAGAAAGTAGGCAGGGTTTGAACTTCTTTCTCAGGCTCTCTTTTTTTATTCGTCACCCTACTAGTTCTGTCATCTTTCAGGTGTACAAACAAGTGCAACACTATAAATGTCTTTGAGGAAACGTTGTCTGAAAATGTGCGCCATTATCCCCATTTGAATGGCTCCATGACGGCCGGGTTTTCACCTCATGTTCCACTGTGGCCATTCAGAAGAGTTACAAAAACTTTTGCTTTCCAGCGTAGTCAGACGACTTGTACAAACTAGTTCATCTTGAGCATACCCTCGCCTTAAGGTCCCTGGTTGTCCATTTTTGATTAACTTATGCTCTTGTTGGTGAGACTCTCATCTAAAGTAAACATGTATGGATTCAGTGCCTTGATCAAGGAATTATGGCTTGGGATTGAATCAAACCTGAGACCTTCAAAGGACTGTACGGTCTCTCTAACTGCTAAAGTACATTTAATGCAGAATTGACCTTATGTTCTCTTTTACTACACCTATTATTGCTACTATTACTACTGCTTTTGCTACTACTACTGCTAATGCTACCAGTACTACCTTACTTTATCTTTTATTTGGTCTAGTTTAATGTCTTGAGGTCTTTTATTTAACCATCTGTTTTTCCATTTGCTTTTTAATGCTGTTGGTTTTTAATGTTTGTCTTGTAAGAAGCACTTTGTATCTTGGTTTTTCAAAAGTTCTCTACAAATTAAGATTTATATCACTATGTTATTATATTCTTTGAATCCCATTACTACTGTGCCAACCTGTAGCTGTTCCCCCTTTGTAGTAAGATTGAGATGTAGTAATAAAACCAGTCAAATGTTTTAGATGCATGCTGTTCCTCTACTGCTTTGTTGTTCCAACTATAGAGAGCAACATATTGCATAATCAGCTGCAATGTAACTTTTAAGTAAAAAAAACTAAATGATAAAACTAAGGTTTGTTTTTCTTTTAAAGGATAGGGGTTCCACAATACGGTCCATTTGTTCAGCCTGGTACCACCTAGCAGACTTGCTAAATATATCATCGAACTTTAAACTCCTGAACCCCAATTTCTACCCCTATTAAATCTCTTCTTAAGCAGCCTTGACATTAGAAAATACAGTTCTTTTCCACACTGTATGACAACATCACATATATATTATGTCTCTGCTTGTTGTTCCAACACTTCATTGAAACTATATGATGCTTACACTGAATGAATTATTTAAACCACCATTTTTTATGGCTGCACAATAACATCAGTTGGACATTCCCAAGCTGTCATGTGATTTTATACACAGTTGTCATTTTATACACATTTTCCCACAGTTTCGTCTGACACGTTTTATATCTCTCGAGTCCTCGAGACCTCAACTAGAAGTCAAAATAAAGTTTTGTGGGTTTGAACAACGGTTGGCTGTACAACATGTGTTTGTAACTATGGTCCAGGTTGAAAAGGGTTAAAGGAAGAATGTCCTTAAAGACACTTTGACAAAGTAGAAAAAACATGTCCAGGTAGTATACAAGAAGTGTACATTGCATTGTGTCTGTCTTTTTGTTTGATTGTGTGTTTTTCTTGGTCCTCTGAATACCTGGATAAAGATTTTTATTAAGATAAGTGCAGCTACAATTCAGCCTCGCAGACTACCTGAAATAATCTAAAAGTTTTTCAATATTTTTTCATCGTTTTACATTAATGTTCAACAACCACACAGGGAGAAATCCACTGTGAAACAGAAGGATATTGTCATGGTCACAGGTCTTCATTTGTCATTTTTGAGGTAGGTCGTGTATAATATGAGCCTGTCAGAGGGCAGACGCATTCTCATTGAGACCGTGAAGAACACGGTCTTAAGGATCATTTCAAGAGTTAATTTGCAAAAACAAACACTATTCTTAAAATGTATAAACCAACACCAGCAGTCGACTGAGCGACGCTGCGGGGAACGACTGGAGCAACCACGCAAAGTGAGTTAAGCTCACCTTGGTTCAGGTATAAGGCCTGCATCCTTTCTTGTTGTTGGTAACCAAGTCATTTCTTATACTGTAATACTGCCATATTAACATATGACAACATGACAGCAGATTGGCCTAAAAGTGTTTGGAGTTATTTTCTTTCGTATTAAAAGCAGTAATTGATGAGCTTGGACAACGAGCATAATGCTGCTTAAGGTATTCATTAAGCTGTGCATATTTCTGTTTTAGTTGTGTGTGATACAGTTATAGGAGCTGTACAGTATGCACACAGTACATATTTGCATCCTTGGAAAAAATGCATGTTTTCTTGATTTTCTAACTGTAGTTGCATGACATTGTGCCATGTAACTTCAATGCTCAAGTCCTGGTACCCAGTCTATGATGGCTCTGATTGGGGTTTTCAATAATGTACTGTTTGCAATCTAGTGTTATAGCTAGCTAGCAGGTTTTGGTCCTATTTCCACCTTTGTTCATTTTAGGCCCCATCTGTGGGAGCAATCAAAAGACGGTCTGTTAGACTCATGAGATCACTAACTGAAGTAGTGAAGGCAGGTCACAACACTTCATCACAAAGCCACAAGGAATGCATTCAACACTGATGGTATCTAACTGTGTCAGAGTATTCCGACACAGTTAGGGTGGAATTGTCTTTAAACTCAATAAAGCTTGACAAATGCAAAACATTATTTAGTAACCAGATCACTCAGGTGTGTCTTTGTCATGATGATGACCTCAACAGGTGGGTTGACTCTGCTTGCCAACAGTCATAAAAGGTTACCACAACACCCGCCATCTTTATTCCCCTGGATCACTGGAACCATTGTCTGAGCTCTTCATCCAATGACGACAGGACTGATGACGTATAAGAATATGCAGCAGAGTGTGTTTCTGGTAAATTTGTTACGCACATCTCACTGCTGGAATGACAGTCATCTGAAGCAAGAAGCAAGTTTAGAATCGAGGCTTTCACACATGCACACGTACTCACGGACATGCAGTTGAAAGATACCGAGGTGTGGTGTGTCAACAAGGCTATTTTTAGGGGTTGATGGGGAAGCTCTTGATTCTTACCTGCAATCTGGATTTTAAAAAAAAAAAACAGGCAGGGCAGCGGCTCTGTCAAAATCTCACAGGTGCGAATGCAACCCACAGTTTACCACGCATCATTTGATGCCAGCTTCTGCCATGCCGTAAGAACTCAAATATTTGATTTAAAGTTTGCATTTAAATTTGACTTATTGCTCTTACCCAGGAATGTGAAATTTAGCGTTCAGAGAACTCTTACTGCCAATAAAACAATGGCACCACTAACCAGCTAGAATATGGCCTGATACAGCGGCAGGATGTTGCACAGGGTCAGAGCAAAGATAAGAGCAGGATTTATTTGATCAGTGTCTTTCCTCTCTTTGCATGAACACAAAGATAAACCTTAACCTGGAATGACAAACTGTGTATTTTAATGTGTCTGTTTATGTGTATGCAGCACATACTTGACACACAGGCCTGTGCAGCAGCGGTGGTATGTAGCACTCCTGCTTTTCACACTTGTTTGTGCCACACAAGAATAAACTTGCACATCTAAAACAAAAGGATGATCAGTCATGTATTGACAGTGCATTACTGCACTGCAGGGAATGCTTGTACGTGACATAAGGCAAAGCCTAATTTTCATTTGTAGTTCTTGATACATGGGAACTTCTGATGGTGATCCCTCTCTGTCAATCAAAACACGCCACAGAGATAAATAGCCTCCCACTCATGCCACTGTTAGCCGCAGAGATGTGACGATCATGCAGTGATCTTGTGCCGAAATTATTAGTTGATTAATTGACTGGCGGAAAATTACACAACAAAAATTTTGACAATCGATTAATCTTTGGAGTCATTTATCAAGCCAAAATGGCACTTTGGGCCCTGGAAACTTATGATGTGCATTTCATTACATTACATTACATTTTCATCTTAATTATCTAATAAATAAAAAAAAACATTATCGATGGAAAAAGATTAAAGAAAAATAAACAGCTCCACCTTAGAACTCAAGCACGGGTGCCTCTGGGTAGCCTTACAACTGCCAAGAGACTGATAGCTCATAGATGGAAATCTCTCGGATCTGTCAATATACGAAGATGACTTCTAGATTTTATAGATAAAGATGGCGTGGAACACAGGGGAGCTACTATGAACCATGCCGAAACTGAAAACAGGGAGCATGCTATTACCTTATTCTAGAGAGTCTGGTCATCTATGAGGTCAAGTGTTTGTGGATTTACTAGGGATATTTAAGGGCTCACTCCTAATGAAATTGTAACCTATATTCCTAAATTCCTTTACTGTTCTGATTAAATTTCAATTTAAAAAAAGATCAAAACGAGAGCAATGTTGTTAGTTGCACTCCTACAATAATCAGAGTTGATTTCAATCATCAGTCCTGGCTGTCTGACAGCAAGATGACGTTTTCGAGTCTCTACAGCAGAGTGAGGAGGTGGTAGGTGATGAAGGGGGCAACTGTCTGTCTGCTTTTTCTTACATTAGGATAATCTCACCTGGAAGGGCATTCCTGTGTTGCCAACCAATGCTCGTTGCATCACTGTGACTGAGACACAGACATAAGTGCAAAAAGGCCACGGAGGTGTGCTGCGAAAATGACAGTGGAAAAGTTATGCGAACACCGATGGGACAGAGACAGATAAAGACAGATTGAGAGACAACTTCCCATTTATCACCACTTCTCCTCCTCCTCTGCATGAGAGGTTGGACAAAAGCCGCAGAGCTGTCACTCAACTCGCAGCAGTTTATACCCTCCGGCGACACGTGAACTTGGAAGAATGACAGCCGGGCTGCATTAGCACGGACACTCACAAGTGGGTACACGCATACAGACACACACCAACGCAAATACACTGCACACACTAACCTGGTCTACATGAACAATCAATGCTTCCAGTGCTAACTGAGACAAATTGAGATCTGCAATAAATATTTTAGGTTGAAGTTTATATGAGGCAAAAGAGAGAAACTGCAATAAAAAACTCCTGCATCTATTATCAATCATGGGACACATTATGTAACTCTCCAATGGATTGAACATGCACTTTACATTTATTTTTATAAATCTTGCACCAAATCAAACTACTATATTGGATATCTTGGAGGTAAACTGGAAAGAAACAACACTTCTGTTTTGAAAAACAGAGTACTAACATTAAAACTTAATTTAGATTTAGTATTAGAACGTCCATCAAAAGTCTTTTCTAGTGGGGTCGTGTTTACTGTGCTTACGAGAACAGACCACTAGAACGACCCAAGTCATGGGGTATTTATTACTTCTTAGTGGAAATTATCTGAAATCTCAGAGTTCATAAGTTGTAAACTAAAAAAGTATGGAGATATTTTTATTATGTTAGGACCCATGGAACATGACAAAAGATCAGTTTACAGGTCATGTTGAGCACTATTCACACTGTGACAGTTAAAAAACAAACACTTGTAGAATATCTTCTGCGGATCTGGTGGAGCTTTTGTCAAGTCCAGAAAATAACCCTGATGATGTCACAGTGATGTCATCAGGGTTATCTCTGCCTGTGCTTGAAGACTTACCATTTTTTACACAGAGCCTGCATTACAAACTGGGGGTGTGGAGTTTGAAAAGCATGGATGTTTACCAGGCAGGGACAGTCCGACAAAAGGAATGCTGCCCTGGTGTTCTGAAAACATCGGGAGGTTAGTGCGGTCGACGGTAGCAGCAGGCAGCAGCTGCGAAACACAGCTCATGGAGGCAATAACAGTACTTGAATCCGCAAAATGAAGTGATTTTTGATACGAAGTGCAATGCAGCTTAAAACTACAGGAGCTAAACCAAAAAAGAAATATGATGCACAGTACGTCCAACTGTGTTTACTTGGACTCGCTCAAGTGACTCACCATGCCCTCAGTGTATGATCTGTAAAGAAGTGCTAGCTAATGAAAGCATGTGTTTCAGATTGAGAGAGTGGTTTAGGAGAGTTTTAAGGTGAACCTTACAAAGGCAGAAAAGATCCATACCAATGTGGAAACACTCACACAGACATATATATCGCTTAGGATATAGTAAAGATGGTATCATCAGTACCAGAGTTATTGGGAGAGGTTTGGGGCAGTGGTGGGGTTGACGAGGATGCAGTTGACTTTATTTTATTTGAAAAGGGGTCTCACAGTGTCAGACTTTGAAAACCCCCACATTAGGAAGTGTAGGATCCAGTATTTTTGGTGTTTGACCCACACTAGGGAGTCAAAATCAGGATATCTTGGCGTCTGTTGCAACAATTTTGATCCTTCTTTTTCAAATCTGACTCTCATAAGTCCCCCAGCTATATGGTGCAATACTAAATTACTGCAGTGCCCCTATAATTGCTTTTGTAGTCTGCAATTTTCTTCTTTCTGGCATATTCTGTACTTGACTTCCCATGTCGAAAAAATGCCACGTCAAGAGCACCATGTGAAGGCAGCAACACACACACCCCTAAGCACAAGATTTCAAAACATAATTCATCTATTATACTATACAATGTAACGCACCTATTGTCAATTTTAACATCTCTGTAGTTCCCTTCATGAATGACGTGGCTTAAATAAAGAAGGATCTCACACACAGTGATCAGTGATTATTTCCAGCCCCGTAAATCTCTCAACAAGGGCTAAACACACAACTGTGAGAACCAGACAGAGGAAGCCATCAGATCACACTAGAAATATCCACGGCCACGGCACTGTATATCACCTGGCAACCAAAACTACTCATAACTATTAGAGCATAATACATGGTGACACACCTCTGCAAAGGCTCAGGCAGAGGCCGCTCACCTGAGCCAAACCTCAGCACTGGCAGGAACCCACAGGCTGACAAGTGTGATTGAGAGCTCTGCAAAGCTAATACAATGGAAACAAACAGCAGCCGTGACAGTTGGAGCAGTTTGAAGCTTACCTGTAGCTTTATTCAAAACAACCCTGACAGCTTCAAACCACACGTCTTTCACTTTCACGTGTGACTTTCTGCGGAAAATGTTTTTTTTTTCTTTTTAACCAGCATGTTTCACATCCAGCGAACAGCATCCATGACCACAGACAAACTCGCCGTCACCTCTGCAGCCTCGGGGCATCGTATCCCAAACAAACACAGACAAGTGCACGGGTATACACAAAGAAACACACACACTTGCGCCACATGTGAAGCACACCTGCATATTTAACCCCCTCACACCACTCCCGGGTTGCTCGCCCCTGTCCCGAGGGGCTGGGGAGATAAATGAGCTCATGTCAGACACACACACACTGACAGGGATAATGATGAATTACATATATATTAGCACACAGCCTGAGGACTCACTCCTCTCACGTACAACCACACACACACACACACACACACACACACACAAAATTTCTTGCACCTAAACAGCAACACAACACCGAAAGACTCTGAGTCAGCTGAATTCTTAATGCACACGCATGTACACACACACACTTGATGACAGGTATTTCCACTTCAGGAGAGCCACAATGCTGAGCTGTGAGCCCGGTGTCAGTCACTTCCTGTCTGAAGGGGTCAGAGGTTAAACACTCTTCAGTCTCTTTAATCCCTACCACAGAAATAAAGAGACAGTGAGACAGAGCAGAGGAATCGCTCCCGCTGTAACTGAACCGTTTTCTTCTCGTTATCCCCGCAGTCTAAACTCTCTGTTCCCTCTGCGCTACACATTCTCCAAGTAATAGAAACAGCTGGTTATTCAACTTCTTCAAGTCTGAAACTTTTTTGTCTTAGAAAGACCAATGCAAACTCAGACATGAAGAATCGATTAATAACAGTTTTAAAAACTGATTTAACGTTTAATCAAGAAAACAGTTGTGTGTTTTACATGACTATCTATTATATGATATCTTTGGGTTGTGGACTGTTGGGCCGAGAAACCAAGAAACTTTCTTCTTTTTTTTTGGACATGTCATCGACTAAACAATTAATTATTAGATAAATCAATAATGAAAAGAATTGTTAGCTGAAGCCCTGATGTGAACATAGCAGGTCTTGAAACCTTGTTCTGAGTTTTTGCTTATCTCTAATTTTTGGGCCTCTTAACATCAATTTTTAAAATTAACCCATATCAGAATCCTGTCTTTTCCTGCACACATGAATAAACTTCAGATCCAAGCCTAACCTACAAGAACCTGAAATTAGAGCAGGGAGGAAATAATAATTGAAGCAGGTGGGTCAGGGTTTGTAGCCCGAGTCTGGGGCTGGAAAGTTAGTTGGGGCAGTAGGGCAGGGACCTGTAGCCCATAGTGGGGCGCTACTAGACCCCTTCCTCCTCTCGGTTAGTCAGAAGATAGTGGAAACTGTAAATGTGCAGCAAAGCATGACTTGAAAATTCTCAGATGACGATGGCAAACTTCTGATACCCATCTGATTTATTTCTACATATAAATGTGGCCCAAAATAGATCTGAAAAAAAAAGTTTTTTTCCTGTTTACACGATCAAGATTCAAGAGTTTTATTGTTACATGTTTTCATACAAGTACAAAAACAGTAAAATTCTTATTTTTTGGCTCCCCCCCTCGCAGCACAATACACAATAAAAAGATTATATATAAAAGCAAGAGGGCAACATAGTACAATATACTTCTGTATATACAAAAAAAGAAGAAATGAGAATAAAAATATAATACTATAACAGAAAGATATAAATTAACAAGCAAATAGTTGCAAGGTCAGTGGGGAGCGCAAAACGACGAAGCCGTAATACTCGGCGCCATCTTTAACACATTCATGATAAATATTTAGGTCTGTGCCACATGTGAACAGAGTAAACCAGGAGAATGTAAACACAAAATAGAGTCTGTGTGACAGTGGGTGTGACAAAGGAGGCTAAACCCACATCATTTTACAACTGTTGAAAGAAATGATTAAACCACATCCGTCAGTTTTGAGTAATTCTCTGCAGGATGAGTCAATCCTTTAAGACAGCTTGCCTCATAACTCATATTGAAGCCTAAATGTTCCAGAGCCTGACAGCCTGTGTATTCAGCCTGTCGTCCATCTGTGGTAGCGATGGTGCTGTTTTGACAAAAGGGACATATGGTGGCACTGGTTTGCAACGGTCTGATGGATGCAGCAAAAGCAGCAAAGGTGGTGTTTATGAGAGGGTGACACTGGAGTGAAATTTTCTTCCCATCTTGCTTCCACAATGCTTCTGAATGCTGAAATTATTATATAAATACTTCTACATTGGACTTCTCCGATCTGTAGTTATCTACCTCTAATTAGTGAAACCGGGCTAAAGTGGAAATCATTCCATGAAGTTATGCTGACAACCTGTAAGGTTTGCAGCCCATAGAAACACCTTTACAATGTAATGCAATGCCATGCATTTGCCCTGCAATACATGTTACTACTACTACAACTTATTTACTTATCTGGAGGAGCAATATCCATGGCAACAATGCTGTATCTCTAATAAACTAAGTGCTGACTGTTTGGGAATTTAAACTTTTTCTTTTCAATGATTTCATTTTCCTATGCACCCGTCTACCAGGTGTGCAGTGGACAACGCTTAGTTTGACCATATTGGATGACAATGTACATGGGTTTCTGGTCCCTTAATATATAAAATGTAGTTCAAATAGGACATTTGGCATCTCTCAGATTCACCACCAAATCGTCAGGTAAACTCTTTTGTATTGTTCTGGCAGGATCTTGAAACCTTTCAAAGCTGTCTTCACAAATTTCATTAGCTCATGAAGTCTGTTTACCTGCACTCTATCAAAAGTTGAGCTAGTTTCAGCTTTATTGATGGACTGGGTTGTCTGATCGTGTCACGCACTGCATTCCATCCCCATCACGTGCCAACACATTAGGTGGGCATCAACACTACAGGGTATATTGTCCGTTTGTTGATGTATCACAAAAGCTCTTGTGAAAGACACCGACCTGTCTCTTCGCTGTTCTGACCAGCATCTGCAGTAGTTTTCAGTGTGGATTCAGGGCTAAGACCTTGAATGAATGAGCTGACATGCACAAAGAATACAGGCCCAGGTGTGTGAGCGCTGCTTCCATCGCCTCAGCAGTCATTCAGCAGGGCCTCCTTGCTAATCCTCCGCCATCACTCAACTGGATCTCAGCTCTAATCTCGCCAGGCCAAAACTCAGCAGAGGGGACGCTCCTGGCTTTAAACTGAGAACCTGACAGCTAATCTCGGCCACAACACCCCTGGGTAACCCTACACCCTCCCCGGGGAGCAGCCACAATACCTCCGGGCCACAGCGATGAGAGAAAGACCTCCCAAATATCAGAGACACTTCACACCTTGAGAGAGATGAAGGGATAATATGACGGCTCACTTTTTGGTTTGGATGCCAACAGCTGTTATAAACACGGGTGCAGGCACACTTGTCCATGCACAAGCTAATAAAAAAAGACAGATACTTTTCTCCTGTGCTATCAAAGCAGCTGAGTGAGTCAATCCAACACACGCCAAGAACCATCTGAGAAGTCATCCTTGGAAACTGTTTGGAAAAGGAAAAGGAAGGAAAATACTTGGCAGGTGATTGGATGAGCCATCTGTCTATCACCGTCTATCATGGGCTAACTAACCAATCAGGTCAACGAACCATATGACCCAGTAGGAGAGCCGAAGCCAGTTGGGAGAAGAGCGAAAACATCTTTTGCATCGAGAAAAGCCTTCAGTGCTGTTCTTTGCTCTTCTTTCAGTGAAGAAATCCTCTCCAGTTCTGATATAACTGACCTCTTTAGGAGCCAGCATTGTTTTTTCGACTGAACAGTCGCAGTTGTCACACCTAAACCACACCCATAGCTGCCAGTAGTTCCTCACAGGACGCTGATTGGTTCAAACCACTGTGGTTCGGCCACAAGTGCATAACTTGAAGCCTGGCGAGGTGGATTCTCGAGTGATCTGGCAAATCCAGCTGCCTCGCAAGGTAAACACACGCCCTCGCTGTTAATGAACATTTTTCAAAGTTGTTTGCCTGAATATGAGCACCCATTCAGCACCAACTGGCAGGATGCAGACTACATTACTCTTAAAGAGGCGGACTGGCTTGTTTCCAGCTGTTTAAAAGCATACAATAAGCAGCCCGAGGCTGTCAACTGGACCCGTTATGGCTGATAAGTGTATAGTCCCAGACACAATGACCGGCAATCAGATACATGCAGAGAAAACATGTTACATTCATGTTAAGGTCAGGTATATGGAACAGGAAATATGTGCTGTGCTTTGTCATGAATTATATAGAACTACTGTGTATGAATAACATGTTATTATTATATTAAAGGCAGGCACCATTAACGCCATATTGAAATAAATAATATAAAAATTAGTTAATTAAAGCAAGTTTGAATATTGTTCCATTAATAAGATATTAATGCTAAATGTTCATTGGCAGAGGGCTGTAAAACCAAATTCAGGCCATCACTTAATTTAAACAAAGATAAACAACACATGTATACGTACACACACAAACACAGGGAGAAACCTGACTTACCACTTCAGTAGGACGGAAGTATTTCGGGTCCACCTTCACATGTACCACCCCTGTCTCCTGGCAATGGCCAAGCTCCTTCTCATCCTTTCCATCCCACCTGGAAAGACACAAATCTTAGCAGGAAGGAACATTTTCCCACAGCTGCTGGAAGGTTCAGCGGTCCGTTCCTCCGTCTCCCTGATTATTTCTTGTGCAGTTTGTTTCTTTAACGCCTCGTGCAGACAAAACATGTCACCTGTCTTTTTTTCTGAAATCAACACAGCAGGCACTGCGAACAGTCACACACACACACACACACACACACACCTTCACCAACATATCAGAGTCTTCCAGGACACACAAGGGAGGTGAATGAGCGGTGAGACAGAGGAGGGGAGTAAGATGTGACATTGAACGAGAGACAGAGGTTTCCACAATATAGCCTCTTTCAGACATGGAACCTGTAACATTGCTGGCTTCATCCATCCGTAAATCCATTCATGATGGACAGAACCAGAACCAGAAATGACAGAACCTTTACGGAGAGAGCTGCAATGTTTGTGTGGTATTTGGCATCTGGTATACGTGGGGCAGCAGAGGCACTGCTGGAAATCAGCATCAAGTTGGAAAAAATCAGTGGCAAATTTTTAAACTTATTTTGCAAATTAATAACTATTTACCGATATTTCCTGGGTAAGCAGTTGGTATGGACAAAGGTTGAAAGGGGGACTTAGCTGATAGTCTGATTACTGTGGTTTTCTGGGGTGTTTTCGTCTTTTATACCGGAACACAAGATAAAACATTCCTCCAAAAAACTGATGTTTATAGCCTCGTCTCATGTGATGTCTTCTTCTCTACACATTTAAATTGGCTCATTCACATTATTTTGTGGCTTGTTGGGTTTATTTTATTTACTTTTGAATAAGAAATGATAATAAAATCACTCATTTATTACAGTGCTCTTAAGAAGACGCAAACTGCACATTGAATATCTCTACGAGTGCGTACTGTAATCTTTACGGTAATGTGACGGCATTCATTTCAGACTGGAGCCGTGTTGGAAGTGTTGGAAGGTCCGTCCCATGACTTTTATGGAAAAGTGACTTGGGAGCTTATTCAAGCCTGATCCAGAGATTTACAACTACCAAAACATGTCTGAAATAGGATTGTGTATGTACTCACACAATGGTCTTCCCCACATGTTTGAAGGCCTTCTCCACAAACTCCCTCACACTGTGCACCTCCCCCGTCGCTATGACGAAATCCTCTGGCTCCTCCTGTTGCAGCATCAGCCACATAGCCTGAAAGAGACAAGAGAGACAGAGAGGTTAAACCACTGAGAGATCATAAAGACAGTTCAGCACCCCACACTGGACTCAACCCAACTCGGTCCTGACAGACAGGAAGTGAACCTGCGACCTCTGAGCGGGGCAGTCGCCCGTACCTCTGTCCTGACGTCACCGCGGGGGCTCATGGGACAAATACCGTGGGAAAGGAGGACAGAGCACTCCCAGAGGCCCACTGTGCTGCTGGCACACACAAAAACACACACGTGGCCATGAATGCACATGCACCTATACACGCCAACAAATTCGCACACATCTGACACGGTCCAACATCTTAAAAAAGACAGATGAAAAGTTAACAGCAAAGTTAAGGAGATGATAAACATCCAGAAATAAAAGTACGGCAGCATCCAGTTCTGACTTGTGTTCACTATTTCCAACTACACGGTGCAGGCAGTATTATTATTAGCCTATATACCCCAGTGAAAGCTGACAGTCTGCACTATATTAAACAGCCAGCGAGGGCGCCTGTGCATGGTTCCATAATATTTATGGTGAACCAGAGCCAGCGGGTCAGAGCTGCTGACCTCTGGCACGTCTAGCCTGATTAGAAGAGACTCGCCGGGGACACAAAGACAGACAGACAGACAGACAGACTGACAGACAAATGCTTACATGAGAAATCAGGACACAAGCATATACATGTTTAAAGTGTTATATACAGTAAGGGAAGGTATTATTCTGCTTATTGATTTCAGTTGTTATGCGTTTCTGGTTTGGATTCTTGGCATACTTTCAAAAGCTATGTTTATTTTTTAGTAGATTCAGGTTGCCATTAACAGTCATACACGTCAACATATTCTGACTCCTCAGTGTTACCCAATTAAGTCCCTGATTCATAATCATGAAACTCAACTGCAAACTCAAAGCAAACACGATACTTCGACCGTCGATGCATCAGTCCTAATGCTTTTGTTGTGAGACAGCTGCAGCTTCTTGTAGTCTTAGTAACTGACATTGGTGACTCCCTGGTGCACAAAAAAAAAGGTCTACATGAAGATACTGACATTTTTGTGCACTTTTTGAAAGTCAGTGGTTCAAGAGAAATGGTAAAAGAAGGGTTTTCCTCATTCGAATCGGGGGTCTAAGGACAGAGGGTGTTGTATGCTGCACAGATTGTAAAAAGCCCCTTGAGGCAAATTGTAATTTGTGATATTGGGCTACATAAATAAAACTGAAGAACTAAAAGAACTAAAGGAAGAAATAGCTTAAGTGAGCTAATTAGATGAAGAGATACATGTAACAGGTGCTTACAGAAGAAAATGAAGTTAAGTGACACCTTTTACCTTTTCTGTTGTGTGGAAAACCTTTTAGCCACGCTGCTAACCGCTAGTTCTGTTCTGGCCTGTTGTAAATGTGTCCACAGTCTGTTCTCTACAGCAGAAAGGTGGATAGCCGTGGAGTTGGTTTCCACTTTGCCTGTTTCGCTCTCCGAGGAGCACATCAGCACAGTTTATGTGCTCTACTTGGATTTGTATTAAATGGTGTGTGTGTGTGTGTGTGTGTGTGTGTGTGTGTGTGTGTGTGTGTGTTCCATCCAGCCACATAAGGATGTTTTATGTGATACAGTTGGACGGAGCAGCAGCTGGCTGTCTCCCTCTGCACATTTAGCAGATTCTGTGTTCCCTCTGCTGTAGTACTCATTTGTGAGTCTTTTGCGGACACACACCAAAGAAGACTATAACTTGCCAGCAGCCTCGAGAAGCTTCAATGCTCATTACACCCCACACAACAAAAGCACATGACGAAAACACCCTCCTGATGATTTTTCTATAAAGCGTTTATATACTTTGTCCATGAGATTTAGATCCTTCATTTGCACAAGTAGACATTTTTGCCACAGTGGTGCTAGAGGAAATGTCAGGGTGTCGCCAAAATATTAGGATAAATGCTACGAGAGCCATGAATATCCACATCAAATGTAATGTAAATCTGGCCATGTGTTTTTGAGATACTTTTTTATGAATTAAGGTGTCGGTCAACGGGGAAATTTTGATGAGATTTTTGGTCAGAGAGTCAAGAAAATCAGAAGAAATCATCTTCTGGGGACTATGAATATTTATAACATTTATTTTTAAAATATAAATGTTTTCATGGCAATATGGCCATTAGATATGTTGCGTACAAAGTTTACATTTCATGTGTTGGTGATGCTAAAGAAAAGCTTACGGAGTGTCCAAAATGGGAAACGTTCATCCTCTGGGGAGCAGGAATGTGTTCATTATACTTCATGGCATTCTTCTCTTAATATTTTCAGATTTCTTGTGTAAAAGTCAACATTTTGACCTGTGACAATTGCAAAGTGTTAATCAGAAAGAGTCACAATATTTTGTCCTGCTGCAAAAAAGATGCCACAAATCAGCCTGTCTCACCTCAACAAGGTATGCTGTGACACTCTTGTGTACTGTATGTGCCAATTGTGGTATTGTATAAGCACATGCCTGCTCTGAAACACACTCATACACACACACACACACACACACACACACACACACACTCCAGGAGTGATGGAATGCTCCTCCTCGGGGAGGCAAGGCCGTCCTATCTCAGGATCGTTCAGGGTCACCTGACCGCTCAACGCTGACGGCTCCCCCGAGCCTGACCTCTCACCCTGCGGCCCCTGATGAACACACCAGATTCTCACACTGCTACATAAGCCAATAAAAGCACCTCGGTGTATAACTGACAGCGGAACAAACAAATGTACCAGAGCACCATCTGAATCTGTGTTTCCAATTGTTCCCCTGTTTTGTGCTTGTTCAGTTGACAAGATAATTCAATTATCTTATAAAACCAAATTTGTCTTCCTGTCTATTTATTGCTTAAAGGGGACGTGTGGATTTTTCATGCAAACAAAAAACAGTTATGTTTACATTCAGTGTGTATCCTCGAGGTGTAACAAACCTGTCGAGTGCATTTCCTTCCTCATAAAATATCTGCAAAGCCGAATTTTAAGTATTTTAAATCGAGCATTTTACATCCATGTTTACTAGCTTCTTCTTCCCTGCTTCCTTTGCTGGAGCATTGTTGCATATCTTGGCGTGTTACCGCCGCCCGCAGATCAGTGGAATAGTGTGACATCCATTGGTAGGACTGTATGTCACTCACAATTTGGACAATTGATTAATCTTTTAATACATTTTTCAAGCAAAATGGCAAATATAAGTTGACATTTCACTTTCTAAAATGTAAAGATGTGCTGCTTTCCTCATTGTAAATGGAATATCTTTGGGTTTTGGACTTTAGTCAGATAAAACAAGCAATTTATAGAAACTGTGATGGTAATTTTAATTTTTTAATTTGAATTCTTTGGCCATTTTCTAGATCAAACAATTAATCCAAAATGAAAAACATAATTAGTTGCAGCCTGAAATATTGAGACTGTCCTCCCCAAAAATAAGACCATATAGGTCGTCTGTGCAAGCAGCTCATCACGACCCATATTTACGTTTATTGTTAGGCAGCGACCTGTAAAGAGCGACAAAGTCCATGTAGGTAGGAGGTTGGGGTGGATGGACGGGTCAAACAACACAGGACTTTCACCCAGGAGACTGCTGTTTGTGTCCCGTATAAAACCAAAAGTCAGCGCTGACTTATTTTAACTTATGTCACTAACGTACTTATTTTAACCCAAACCATGACGACGAAGGTCTGGTACGCCTACATATGTCGCTTTTTTGGAAACATTACACTATAATACTTAAGAAAACATACACAATACAGACCACAGATCTAGCCTGAGAATTTAATCAGAGGTGAATTCACATTTTGCCATTTTAAAATAATTCAGCCTTTCCCTTCTCGATGTGAGCCGGATTAATTATCACTGGGGAACGGTGAAATATCAAACACTGACATCTACACTGTAATACTGTTTTGATCATCTGACTGGCTGATTATTTGAACTTGTAATGAAGCGGGCTCTTTCCCTTTTCCTGCGGACCACACTGATGAATGTGAGGCCTGTAGCAAACTGGACGGCGGTGATGATGGGAGTTGGGAACGCAGCTCGGCTTCTCTCGCAGCCAGAGAAAATGTTTACGACAGGAGCTGAGTGATATGGCCTCTGTTGATTCTTAACCAGGAAACGTGATAAATAATATGATGTGTATTTTTCTGCTCATTGTAGTGGGAATTAAGCTCAGTGAAATCATGGGAGACTGTGGTTCATTCCTCTCAGCCTGCTCAGCGATAACAGCTAAGGGGAGAGTACTGGCTTCACTGTGGGTATTCCCACATTTAACTCTCATCTTTTTCTCAAACTCTTGTACATCAGCCCACCCTTCTTTCCCTTCCTCCTTCTACCTTTTGCCCCCTTTCTCCCCTCCTCCCCCCTCCCTCAGGATTGCTCTGCTTCATTAGCTATCTGATAAACAGCTCAGAGGTTCAGCCCTTCACACTGAACCCGCACCTTCCTGTTCACATGGCCACAGGATGACCCCCATCACACACTCCACACTCGACTCCAGCTAAGAGACACATACTGACCCCTGCAACCACCCGCAACCCCTTCACCTGAATTATATTCTGACACACACACACACACACAAGGGGAAACCTGGTGACCAAAGTTCAAATGCTGTGTTTACCCAAAGTTGCTGAGCTTCATTGCTGAGTCTAAATGTCTTATTATTATAAGACAATATATTCTGTTAGAAATCAATGAGCAGGACTGTTTATAGTGGATTTGCAGAGTATTCTCACCAATGTGATGAAGTCAGAAATCTGTCAGATATTTAATTAGTCAAAAACACATTCCCACCTGCTTATTTCATCCATAAACAATTTGTCAATTGACAATTATCTTGTAAAACCTGAGTTTAGTTCTTTGAATGTCCATCTTTCAGCACAAAATCATGTAGGAATATATCCATCTTTTAATTTTACTTTAGTTTTGTTACTTTTTTTTATTTGATTTGATTCATTTATTGATCAACAACACACCAATCGAAGGGAAAAGATGATAAAGTGACAACACAAATTAGTAATAGTTTCAAATTGGATTCACAAAAGTTAGTCAATTTATAATTGTATCAAATAGAAAAAAGCAAGAATTCTTCACAAATCAGTAACTTTGAGGATGCACATTTCTGGAGAAAACAGAAACGGTCACTTTAATGCAGCAGGGGTTTTCATGGCCTCAGCATTCAGCTGTGGTGACTGCCACTTCTTTTTGTCTGAAAGTGTGTTATATTTAATCTTTTCCATATGCCTCTGTCAGATAGAGCACAGATAAAGCTACTAGACTGCGGGAAAACCCTGGTACAAACCAAAGGCAGCCTGCTGACTCTGAATACTCCTGTGTAGGTCACACAGTGCACTCTCACCACTGTGATACCAACGGCTGCTATACTATGTATACTGCTTCAGGCCTAAACTCTTTATTGCTTGTGCTTAACATCTGCTAATGTGAAGGTCACAGAACGTTATACTTAATCAACCCCTGCAGATTCATTTGTCCTCACTGCTATTACAGAACAGCATCTCCGAATAGATACGTTTCTTGCTCAAAGACACAAGGTGGATGTTTTCTGGCATACAAAAAACAGCTTAAGCGATGACTTATCTGGGCCTCTCTCCTCTGCAGCCAGCTGACCCCCTCCATCCTCCCCTTTCCCCCTCCTGTGTCTCGCCTCCCTCCCAGCGTCCCAGGCTGTTACGGCCCCTCGGTCCTCCATCTCTGGCTGCTTGACTACAGCTGACATGTGGAATGGCTCACAGTAAACACTTAATGGAGCTGCTATTACGGCCGCAGAAAGCCATCAGCCCCAATCACTGCCTGCTAATGCCATTAACCCCAGGGTTTCACACACACACACACACACACACACACACACACACACACACACTTAATGGCCTCAGGTATCCACATGTGGGCAAATGCACAAAACACACAAACACTTTCTGCCTCATCCACACATGCAAACACATGACAAAGCTGCTTTTACATTAAACCACAAATGCACTTATGCAGGGATTCATTCAAATTCCTGCACAAATAGAAAGTTAAGTTAAACATAGTGAATATCAAACAGATAAAGCACAAACGGACTGGCTACCTTTAATTTCCAATCACTTAAAACCACCTAAGTCTGTCTGAATCATTGCAGCTCTGCCAACAGACGTTAACATGGGCCCTGATGGTAGCACTGAGAGTTCTTGGAGAAGATGCAGGTTCATGTCTTCCCCACTGCAGAGCTCAACCAGAGCCGGCTTTTCCAGATCATTACCAGCTTAAGAGGTTCTCAGCTCTGTTCCACAACATGCTTGCACAGCTGCCAGACAAGAATGTTAAAGCCTGAAAAATAAGAAGAAAAGTGTTCTTATTTTGGTGGGGGCCAGAGGGAAGCCTTGAATTGGAGCAGACGCAGCTCGGCCCTGCCAGCCCCACCTCATACCACTGATAGTGAGATTAATGACCTGCACTCAGAGCTGTGATACGAGACATTCATGTGTGCACAGACACGTGCGCATCATGGTGCGACGTCACATTTGGGCTCAAACATGGTCTCGCTCATGCACGTCATAAGTTGGTGTTATCAGCTGGTCTTTTCGGACCCACATCCATCAGTCCACTACTTCCCTGATACACTGGCAATCATCTGCAGCCATCACGTACTGAGATTAGGCAAATAGTATTGAAATTACGACTCCAGAGTGACCTAGGCCCAACGACTGATACCAGACTGGGGCCAGATAACCTCCTACTACTGCAGATGTTTACATATGACTATATTTAACTTCAAATTCATCACATTTCTAATAATATACAGCTTTATTTGAATCACAACAATGCAGAGAATGACGCCATGGGTTACTTCCTCTACGTTCTCCTACACAGATCTCAATCTTGACTCCCGTTTTAGTTCTTAAAATGGTTGGATGCCAATCTTATCCTTACACAACTACAGACAAATACTCTGTACATGTTATGGTTGTTTGTATGTATTTATGTTAATAAATCCCATCCATTAGGTTGTTTCAAAGGTGTTTCTCTGTGGTTGATTTGGGTCGGTGGTGGAGGGTTTTTCGCTCCATAGGGTCGCCTAAGGGTGGGACGTAACAGCTGCTTTTTGTATACTTCTTCCAGAGAACAGTGTACAACATAATGCAAGCTGTCATGTAAGGATGCTGCAATGGATAATGAAACACAACGACAACACATATTTTTCTCCCGTCTTGGGACTTCCATTTCACACCCAAAAACCATAGCTTTGGAATAATGTGGTCCAAAGTGGATACACATAAAAACGTCGGTCTTGCATGATAGTGTTGATGAGTCAAAATACAGTTTCCCAAAATTACGACGTACTGTATGTCTTCACGTACACAACTGCTTACTCTGCAGCAGAAAACTTAAGAAATCAACATCCTGTCTTCTGCAGTCATTTTTGTGAAAACTCAGTTTGAAAGTCACACAGTGCAGGTGCCATCATTAACATTAACATCATAAAATAGTGGTTTCATCAGGAGTCACTTTTTGCCTTTGTCCACTGTTAACATTTAAGAGCCATAATCAAATTACTATTTTATAGAGAAATCTGATTTATGGCTAATTTATGTGCCATTTCCAGTTTGGCAGAGAACAAGTGAAGGCATTTACACTGACAGCAGAAGCAGAGATGTTTGCGCTGCTTCACGGTCAGCAGATGAAGGTAGCCTGTGTGAATGTGGAAGTTACTCAAAACACTACTGTGAAATGTGTTATGACACAGCTAACGAGAGATATGCGGGGTGGTGGCTCACCATGGGCCCCGTGTTAGCAGACCGTTCGATGTTTAGTGGACCCTGGTCGGCCCATTGTCGGCGTCATGACTGAAACTGATTTCATGGAGCAGAGGCTTGTGTGTTTTGCTCTCTGTTTTTTTTCCAGAGTTAAAGTTTATTGTCAAAGCAGCTGATAACAGCACAGCACAGAAAAGATGTCTAGCTTCCAAGGTTTTTAGACTGCAGCCTCTATTTTAAAGGCAATCGATGACTATATTTAATATGTAACAGGTTGTACAAGATAGCCTGGACATATATCTTGGAAAACAACGCTTAAAAAGTGCCAGAAGAAACTGCAGTAATGGTGGCTTGTTTACTTTTGCCTGCAACCCAGATTTGTCTATAGTGGTTCAGACATCTGACAACAGTACATTTGTCAATGAGAACACCTGAATAAATAATCATGGAGGGCAACTTAACCTACGAATCACAGTTTGAACTGTGCAAAGACAATTTCGGGCACTGTTGCTTTCAAAAATGTCTCACCTAAAATTCTTAATGCATCACAATTGTGAGCTGCAGTTTCAACCAGAATCAGAATCAGATTAAGCAAGTACTGCAAGTCAACAAGAATAAATACAAAATAGAAAATTATAAAAAATAAAATACAAAAATGGGTAAGACTTCATTTTACATGTCTGCAAATTTCATGGTTAGTAGGTGATAATTAGCAAGTACCGTATTTGAAATTTCTTTGAAATTGCCCCCAAATTACCCCCAACATTTACCCCAAAATGTATTGAAAATGACCCCATCATTATTTAATAATTATATTCCACTATTTTTCAATAAGCAGGTAATAAATAGCTGGTAATTTATTTAATACATTTCCAGGAAAGTGATACAAAGTTAATTGAGTGAGTTGTTGCAGCTTAATTTACAACTAGTTTCTGCCTAACTTCTGTACAATAGAGCTCTCTAGCAGGCGCTGTCTTTCACCGTCATCTGCATTTTTTTTTTTGGCAATGAGTTTATCACCATCAGCACTGTTTGTTGGCAACAAGTTTTTGTGGTCCCTTTTAGGGATTTAGGTGTTGTTAAGTGCACCTGTACAGGGATGTAAAAGTTTATTTACGTTTAAATTTAACCTTTATTTATAAGTTGAAAATATAAAACCATCCTGTGTTTACAGGAAGGGAACTGTCATTTGTGTTTGCATACTTAACTTGTCTGTATCACGTAGGCAGTTTACACTCTCAGCCATTTGACAAGTGGGTATTGTTGTTACCTGAGCGAACAGAGTGTGTATGAAGTCACATATGAGTGACTGACAGCACATTGTGTGTGTGTGTGTGTGTGTGTGTGTGTGTGTGTGTGTGTGTGTGTGTGCGTGTGCGTTAAACAGCATTCCATAACAGTGCAGGATAATCCCAAACACCGGATTAGAGAAGAACGGACACGTCTGACAGCTTCCTCTGAAACTCTGCACTCAAAGGATCCTTTTGTTCTTTGAGCGTCTTTGCTGTAACACACGCAGCACACACACCTTTTCATACACACACACACACACACCCCACGCCTCCCTCTGGCTCTGACAAGGTGCTTGGAACTCTATCAATATGCAAAGTGGCATCTCATGAACCAGGTGATTTGAGTCCGCCCTGCTTCTCTTAACATGTTTATATTGACCAAACTAAGGTATTGATTTGGTGTCGGTACCAAATCTAAGGTATCATACTCAAACGATTTCAAACAAAGCTCAGCCCTACTTTTGATAGACAACAGAAAACAGATTCAAAGACTTTAAATTAAACCACAAATACTTCTAATGAATCCTAACAAAAGCACAAGGTGTATATAATAAAGGCTACTTGATTGATAATTATATGTTGAAAAGAACAATTAAGATATCCCAAAATATTTGTAGTTAGTAATATTTTTTATCTATTATAGACAAACAATTATTTGGAATACTATAGCCAACCAACCAAACCACCTTTTTTATATTTCCGTGTTTTCATACCTTTAAAATAATAAAATACTGTGGTTATACTGTACTTGGGAGCAACAGTCTATATGAATATTTGGGGTAAAACCTTGAAGAATATTTCAAAACCAAATACATGCAACCTTTATATTCATTATAAAATAATGACTTGTTCCAACTTGTTTGTATGTCCTTGACCAATAAACTAAGCTAATCACACAGGACCACACAAACCATGAATTAGAGTTAGTGTCCTTGAAATAACAACACAGTATGTCCAGTAGGTCTTTAGATACAAAAACATCTACTTCATGAAATGATGTTGCATTTAACAGTATTTCCCGCGTCACTGCTCACATGAAGCTCTGCTCATAAATAGTTTAGTTCGCACACTGGACTCTGGTGATCGCCCATAACAACGTACGCAACAACACAAAACCCATGTGTTTCTCAAACTGGGCCTGCAGAGACATCCAGTCTGAGGCTCAGTGACTAAGTCCTGCCACGCGTTATAAAGCAGCACAGATAAAATAACATTTAAATGAATCTCAGTGTAGCACAATGAAGGCTTACACCCTTCCAACAGGCAGCTGGAGGGTCCAGATATCAAGTCGGAAAGCAGATTAAAAGCACTGAAATGGAGACTGGTGGGCTAACATTCCTGGAGTTCCTGACTTCATCGAATGACTTTTCCTTTCCAACATATTTTATGTGACTTTACTCAGTTATGTTTGACTACAATCTCTCTTCTCATATAAGGACTGGACTTTTTTTATTTTTTATTTCTGTCTGCCCCACATCCCACAATCCCTGATGGTCTTGTAGTGAGTCAGTAAAGGGCAGGGGGGTGGTTTTGGCAGAACCACGAACCAGACCAGACCCGAACAAGACCATACCGGGACAAACCAAATCAAACTGGGCTAGAGCAGGCCAGGCCAAACAAGTCAGGGGCAGACCAGGCCATATCAGCCCCCTTTCCAACCCGATTCTGCATAAATACAAGTAAGAACCCTTTATCATTCAATTTAGGTCTACATTAACACACACACACACACACACACACACACACACACACACACACACACACACACACAGTGACATGCTAGTACGCACAGCTAACTTTCCCAGGCTCCACCTCAGGGAGCACACATCATCCAAATGGCTGCTATGGAGCTGTGATTTTTAGCAGAACAGCTTTTTTTTCTTTTACCGAGCCCCCTATTTTTAGAGATGGCTGAAATTATTAAACCCCCTCCCCTACACCCACCCACACACACACTCACACACACACTCACTCTTCATTCTCCTCCTCCTCCTTCCCTCTCTTCCCTCTCGTTGTGTTTTTGACCAAAAAAGTCAGAGACTGCAGCGTTTTTCCTCGTCAGACACAGGCAGTCTGGACGTCGAGCTGAAGACAGACGAGGCTATATTTACAATCTGACTTCACCCCGAACACACATGTGCACACGCTGCTCTAACATGGCCGGGGATGACGCAGAGACGACCGCACCTCGGCGTTGTCTGTTTCACTCTGACCACGTTCTGCTGGCCGGGCCTCACAGCAGCGGTCAGCCTCGGAGGATGCTTTTTTACAGACAACAGCCTGTTACCCTGAAGGGGTCACAAAGCCTGACAGATGAGGGAGATTTCAGTCGATCATAGTGAGTCCAAAACATTTTATTCACACACTGTTGCTTCTGCTGGATCCCCAAAGTATTTTAAATCAAGACTGTGTCCAAGGGAAAGACAACTTAAAGGAACACACCAACATTTTGAGGGTTTTTACTAACTAAAATGCAAAATCACTGCTGTCAGCCTAACTTAGCACAGCATATAGTGTACAGTATTTAAGGCTCATTGTTTTTATTTTTATCTCTAAAAAATACCTATACTTTTTAAAAGGAGCAGATAAATCTGTACATGTAACAGGGTCCTTTTGCAACGAGAACAGCTCAAAAACCATCCATTGATGGAAAATACTGAATAAAATGCAAATGAGCTGCTAATTTAAATAAAAATCTGTCTAATCAAGCTCAAAACAAGAAATGGTAGAAGGAATAGTTCAGCATTTTGGGAAATACTGTAAGCTTATTTGCTCTCAAATGAGAAGATCAGTACCACTCACGTCTGTGCGTTAAGAAGGAAACGGGAGCTGGGAGGTGATTAGCTTAGCTTAGCATAAAGACTGGTAGCAGGGGGATCTCTCTAAAGTTCAAATATGCGGCTACCAAAGACTCTAAAGCCCAAAATGTATCTTGTTTGCTTAATCTTTTAGGGGGGAGTTATACGCTGGAACTCTTTCTTGGCGAACAACAGCTAGGAGCAGTGACTTGTGAGGTTGCCAGGTCTGGTGCCATCATGCAGGTACAGAGACCTATATCAGGCAGAGCCTATGCTCACCACCCTGATCTGACAACCCGCACCACAGCCGGAGATGCTACACAGAAGTGATGGATAAATTGTTGTTTGCTCAACTAGAGTTTGAGCTAAAAATGGTGATATTTACTTCTGATTTCCACCCAGATTCTTGTTTTATTCATTTTTAAAAAAATGCAATTATCACCCTTTTTTAATACTCTTAACAAACACTGAGCAGAGGTCTAATCAGCCTGAACAAGTGAAAACACCTGTTTGGGTGCACAGACCCTTTAAGCAATCATACACAATCATACTTTTATCCTAAAAGCCAGAAAATGAGATTTTGTTGCAGCTAGAAGCAAAGACTTTTAATTATAATGAGTTACGTGTGTCTGATAGGCATGTTTAGGGGATTTGGTAAAACAAACAGAAAGAATGCACTCTTTGAAACTTCTGTCAACGGCAGAAAATCTCTTTTCCTGTGAGCATTTAACCGTAACAGCTGGGCTTTGTTGAAGTTGTTGAGTTGTTGAGTTAGCCAGACTGCTACAGTCTTTAAATTGTTGTTTCTTTCTCATCACCAGAATTTGGTGAAATACTGCAATGTAAAACTTTATTAGCATGTGTAGCAGACACAGTTGATTTCAGTGCAAATCCCTTTCTTCAACACTTTGGTGATATCTTTGATAATAAGCTGTCACTATGTGATCTTGTTGGACTTTCTGTGGAAGTTTTCTTAAATTTCGGCAGGACATCTTGGCTCTCAACACAGTTCATCTTCTGTTCTTTGCCAAACACACCACTGTTGCCGCTGATGAAAACATTAGCGGATGTTTCTTTGGCTAAGAAAGCACCAGACTTAATATCTTACAGATCATATAAACACAGACAGATATATTCTGAAAAATACCTCAAACTAATGTTCATACCATCAATCAAGCCTGCACCCATTCCTTTGATATTATCGGAGTGTTTGTACATCTAAACATAGCCACATGCACGGGGAAGTCCACAAATTTACACACACACATACACACAAACACACACACACACACACACTTGAACTTGACTGTGACCTCCGGCTCTATGAACAGTGACTCCTCAGTAAACAATCTTTCCATGTTTTCACCAGAGGATGGGAAGGGGTCCCACTATTTAACCCTAAAACACACACTGCAAACTAAATCACCCATGCATGCTCATACACACACATAAAGGCACCAGCACACACACAAAAACACACACACACACACACAGGTTGGGCCCAGCTCCATGTAACGTGGACAGGGCTGCTGATTCTTGGAGCTCGGCGATAGCGTCATTTTTACACCATGAGAACATGAGAAACACATTTCTCAAAGGAGCCCTCTCATTTGCTGTGGGTGTGTTACCATTTTTTGGGGGGGGGGGAGGAACACACACATCCACAGACACCAGTTAGGTTAGTTAAATATAGTAGCTACATGCTAATCTGTCATAGCTGGGTTATGAATAGGCAGCGTACAGGGGCTAAAGAGGATGTGAAAGGTGTCAGATGTTCTGGACTTTATTTAACGTACTGTAACCAAGTATCACACACACACACGCATATGTGCACACACATCCTGGGCTGTCAGAGAGAGGGTATCAATAGCAGAAGGAACGAGTGATGGCGGGCCAGAAAAGCACTTTATTTATTTTGCCCTCTTTGAACAGGCAGGAAGAAAAACAAACATCAGCAGGAGGAGGAGAGCGACGTGAACGCTGCCTCTCGACTTAACGGACCCACTGACTGTTTGGATTTACTTATATATCTCTCAGCATGCACCACAAACTGCCAGCCGAATTTAATATCACAACATCCTAGAGAGGGAAAAATCTGCAGAGGGATGGAGTACGTGTACAGTCGATATGAAAAAAAAATTCCAAAAGAGGAATGGTGGACCCCGACAGGATGGGGAACAGGGGATCAACTTGTAAATTTCATTAATGGTGAAACAACTGGCTGCTTAATTGATTAGTCAATCAACAATTTTGTCAAGAAAAATGCCAAAGGTTCACTGGTTCCAGCCTCTCAAATGTGAGATTTGCTGTTTTTCTCTGTTTTATATCGTTCTAAATGGAATATCTTTGGGTTTTGGACAAAACAAATACCTTGGACTCCAGAATTGGGAAATTGTGCTGGACTTTTTTAGTATTTGTTTTAATCAATAGAATAGAAAAATAAATGACAGATTAACTACTAATGAAAATAATTGCTAGCTGCAGCCATAAGTTCTACCTATCTCATTATCATAACTGTTTGAGACTTATTTTACACTTAAATGCACTTTGACTGCAATATTTTCTCTTCAAATCAGTTCAGTTTTAGTATCTCAGTGTGTTTCACTTGGAACAATAATCATTTCTGTTTCGGTTCAATCATTCAGAAGAAGTGAGGGGGGAAATTTAGTTGTATTTAGGCTATGTATGATCAATGAATCAATCAATCAATCAATCAGTCAATCTCATAAATCAATATTCTGAATTAATCTCAGTAAACGATGTCAGATGATAACCCCTCCCCCCTTGCTCCCTACAGTCAGTTCTACAAGCGGGACGATCACACTGATGCTCTCAAACGCTGCAGAATTTTTGCCAATTCTGAGCTCATTCTTTCAGTCAGCATCAAGTGTTATACATCATATGATTCAGGGGAACCTACTCTTTCTTTCTACTGCAATATAAAGTCACCATCATGCATTACCTCTGTGTGAGCATACCATATTTGACATAAAAAAATAAAATAAAACAAATGCCCAGTGAAAAACAACTTGTGCTTTGTTGAATAACTCCATAGTCAACCTGGGAATCTTTGATTTTTCAATGTGAAAAGTTGTATTTAGGTGTTTTGGAACTCCATGTGAAGTTTGGTGCAAATACACCTTTTCCTCAGTGAGTTACGGCCATTTGAAAATTTGAAATTGCCTCGGAAAGCTGAGAATCTCACGGTTCAGACACAAATTAAAGCTCGTCTCTATCATAAACAGTTATTTAATGTTTTGTAGAACATGTTTAGCGCAGCACCGATGCTACGCTCGGTTCTAAAGGGTTAAATGTCAAGATTTAAACAATATAAAGTGACCTTAATGCAAGGGGGACAGAAGAGGGGGTGTGTTTTGTCATTTTTTCCAACAGGGAGATCGAGTATGTGTGACGTGGAGATAACACCATACACAACACAGGAAGCAAATAGTACGTATGTTTTGTTATCAGCGATGGTGTAATGTGATTGGCTGCAACAGCAAGTCTGATAGCAGGAGATAGATGCAGTTTAAACTGTGGGAGTTTTAATATTTTTAGTCTTTCCACAAAACCTGCCTTGGGAAACTGGAATCAGACAGACCAGATGAACGGATGAGCGATGTTTGTTTGTACAACAAAAAGGGAAAAAATGAAAGAGTGAGGAGAGTCAGAGATTCAATGGAAGTAAAAAAATAATTTAAAAAAAGTCACACTTTTCCCTTCCTAGAAGGTTTAAGTGAGAAACCAGAAGCAGGGAAGACAGTAAGGGGGCAGCAAGTTAACTGTACGGGTGTCAGTCCAAGCTGTCTTTGTGAAGTGAATTTCCAGACTTCCTCGCCAGGGTAAAGTTTGAACTTTGACCCAGAAGCACATGACCCCTGACCTCGAGGCTGAAACCAGGAGCAGCACTGCTACAAGAAGACTCCGTTTACTCTGTAAATGCTCATAAAGGCTCCACTGCTTTTCATCCGTCACCCAGAACAATGCCTGCTTTCCTCTTCACAGCTGTATGTAGGTGTGTGTGTGTGTGTGTGTGTGTCTACGCTGAGCTCAGTCTCTCTGCTTAGAGTACGGTTCCAGCCGCAGTGATCTCATATGAGATGCTATCAGCCTGTTTACTGCTTCTCTGCTCCCCTGCGGCCACTACATCGCTTACAAATTGGACAATCAAGAGCAGGTGTGTGTATGAGATGCGTGTGTGTGTGTGTGTGTGTGTGTGTGTGTGAATGACTAAAGCAGCCCAGTTTGAGTCTCCCTCTCACCCTCCTCAACTCCCCACTGCAGGTGGAAGAGCACCTCCTCCCCCGCTGAAAGCAGGGTGACGCCCAGCCTGTAAACTTTAATGGTATTTTGTCACATATTTAAGAAAGCTGTTAGTGTATTTATGGTAGTGCAGGGGCTACGGGCCCTCTGTGGGCTGCCGTCGAAACAAGGGCCATGTTGGATTGATTAGGCAGTCTGGGAGGGACTACAGGGCAGTAATCATTTGATACCAACAGTTGGAGGGCAGTTACACTGCAATCAATGGATGGAAAGAAGATAAGAAGCCATTTTCTTTACATGTGGGCGTCCAGTTCTTTTCTTTTTTTAAAGTCAACAGTTTAGGTTAGTGACACAAAACATGCCAGATGTGGCAGTTTCTTGGTGTTTGTCTTGGACCATCATTTCTCCAGGATACCCTCAAGTAGACTGACATAATTGTGGATAGACTTCCTGCCCCCATAGACTTGCATGCATTACGAGGAGCGGCTTCCCTGTACCAATATGGCGGCCGCGTTGACGCATCACTCCAATGAACAGCAGCGGCCAATGAGGTAGCGTATCGTGTATAAGGATTTGCACACATTTGGCACTGAGCCCAAAAGGGGAGGGGTTTAAAGATGTGATTGGGCCAGCCCAGCGTCAATTAAGAAAAAAAAAAAAAAACAATGGGCCAATCTAACTGTTTTATGGGCCAGTCAGACAAAAAAACAAAAAACAGTTGTGTTGGCCCAAAAAGCACGTCGACCCACCAGGAAAGTGCCCGGTCTGCCAGATGGCCAGTCCAGCCAAGTGGATCTGTAAGGATCTGCACGTCCTCACTATCAGCTCTGATCAAGCGGTACGTAATTATCACCGCGGGAGAAAATGTTTTAGGAAATCAGTGGCCTGCGTAAAAATGTATGCTATTAAATAAGAGTTAGTTTTGGAGAATATGATTCACAGATAACTATGTTTTACTGTTGATGCAGGAGGTGAAAATATGACTTTCAATTATTTCTATAAATTTCTGCTCTGCTCTGACTGAGCTCGGGGCCCTTTGAAACCTCTAGCTGAGTGGCAAGAAGTCCCTGAGATTATTTTGACTCAGGCCATTTTGCATCCTTAACCCATCCCAATTCAACCAAATGTCATATTGCAGTTTACTACCAATAATCCTTGTTTTCTTGCAGCGTGGGACAGGACAGACATGGTCCAGAGACCATGCCATACACCGTCCAGGTTAGGCTGTCTGCCAGAGCCAGAGTCTGTTCCACATGTTAGCCGGGGGGTGTGGATGCTTTATGTCAGCCTATGTCTCCCTTAAAATTAAGTTCATATTGTAAAATTCTGCAGCACACAATTCATGTCCAGTGTCCATGTTCAGTGCCAATGAAGGAAGTAGTACAAAAACTATGGGTGGGGGCAACCTTACGTAGAAAATCGGATTTTGTTTTTAGTCTTAAACCAAACCTTTTTCATACTGCAGCTGCCACATGCAGATATTGAAGGAATGAAAAGAAAAAGTCAGAATTTAACAAAATCTGGGTTTTACAGAATTGTCCAATATTGGCGAGAGAGAGAGAGAGAGAGAGAGAGAGAGAGAGAGAGAGAGAGAGAGAGGGAGGTGAGTGTCGTGAGATGGTCGGGGTCTTTGGGGACAGCTGGGAAACTGCGCACTCATCATTTTCACCAGACATGAAATGGGCACAACATAATATTTTAAAAACAGATAAAATCCCCTTCCATCCTCTGTCCTCTTTATCTCTCTTTTGAACGGCTATTGATTCATTAACGTTATCTGACCGCCGCAGCAGGAGCAAAGGGAGCCATGAAACACACACACACACAAACACAAACACACTTACCGTTTCCTGAAACACACGGGCACACACGAAGTTTCCTGTGGGAATTTATTTTCACATCAGTTATCTGCAATCACCTGCTGCTGCTGGCAGCCTCATCCTCCACCGGCTTCTATAACGTCATTAAAACATCACTGTCTAACAGTAATCATAAAGAAAGGGAGAGCTCCGAGGAAAACTGGATGAAAAACACAGTGATGTGGAAGGTTACAAAGAACAACAAGGCCATGAACTGAAGGCAGAATAAAGTTGTTGCATGAGGCAAAAAGGATGAATAGAAGAGAAACGCTGATAGGGAAAAACAAAAGACGACGTCAAGATGACACCTGGGAAATCAGCAAATTAATCTACTCTGAATACTTGATACCTGGAAGTAATGTCACCTTAACAAAACGGACACCTGAAGCGGTTTCAGTTATGTTCTGACACCACATTTGAATACGATCACAACTGTCACCGTTTTAGATGACGACTGACAGTAAACACACACGTGTTGATATTGGCAGGGATTCAGATTTTAGGGTATTTAGGGATTCTAGTCTTTGTAATGGACACGTTTTTCTAAAGTTTTATTTCCTTTAAGGTAGATTTTAGTCACGAAACACAAAGTTGTTACACAGCAGTAACAGTCAAATGTACTTTAAAAATTTTAATTACTTATTCTTTCGTACGTATTTATATTTAGTCCTTTTTCTCATGTCTTTTGAATTTTATTTTAACATGGTTCTTTCATACATGTTGAGCTGTTGTGAGATTATATTTTGTCTCAGTCATATCAATGATTTGATATTAAAAGTAATTATTTTAAGATTGACATAGTTAAAAATGAACTGTTTTAACTTCACACGAAAACATCAGTCAGTAGATGCCTTTAAAGTTGAATTACCTCACAGATCTATAATCTGCACGGCTTCTCCTCTGGCTTCATAAAGCACTCTCTTGACAAGGCAAAAGGCAAAGTGTTCCCATAATTATATTGTTTCTACTTTTTCTACCCACTGCTGTGGCTGAAACATAAGCATCAATGCCACACTGACTGAGAACATTTGTGTTGTTAAATTAAATTAAATTTTCTGCCATGCTGCAAACTTGCGAGCTTAAAATTGATTGACAAGAAGAGAAACCCATGCTGACATTAAACTGTAATCTTTCAATAGGAAGTTTAATTGGATGAGCAGTATTTTGATTGGATGACAGCTCAGTTAAAAATTACCTCATAGTTATTTGTCTAAGAGTATTTAGTCTTTTATAGATTTTCTCGTTTTTCATCTCATAATTTTGTCAGTGTGGTCCTTAAAATAAATATAAATGTGTTATTTTCTCTGATACGCTCTCACTAACATCACTTTACCATCATGCTGCAATAATATTGCTTGTCAACAAAAATGTGCTGTCACAATTCAATGACACCGACACATACATGCAGCAAACACACAAACACAGATAAGGCTGTGACACCGATTACACCACCACGAGCACAAGCTCAATAAACATAACTCCACTACCTCATACAATATCCCATCCATCCACACACACACACACACACACGCGCGCGCGCTAGTGTTATCAGCAGGGAGACCAGATCAGATGAGAGCGGCGTCCCTGTTGACACTGAGGCGATAACATCAGGACATTAACACAAAAACTCAGGGCCAAATGACACCGAAAAGGACAAGCGATCACCAGTCAGTGTCATCAAAACATTCCACATGGTCGCTCCACGGTCACACACACACACACTCACACAAGCAAAAAGCATTTACACACACGATCTCTCTCAGAGGTGTGTGTTTTTGAAATGTTCCTGTAATGTGTCCAATGTGTAAGATAAGACAGGAGTAGTGTAAACAGTAGAGTGTGTGTGTGTGTGTGTGTGTGTTGAATGTAGTGTCTCCACATGTTCAGCATAGGAAACAGATGCCTCACCCCTGGCTATGAGAGAGAGAGAGAGAGAGAGAGAGAGAGAGAGAGAGAGAGAGAGAGAGAGAGAGAGAGGTTGTGTTTGTATTGGAGCTGTTCAGCAGGCACACTGCAGTCTTGTGGCTGTAGCTCCACATTGTTCCACAGTCAGACACCCAGAGGGGTACACGGATAATAAAGCGGCAGTGAAGTTTGGCCATTTTCAGTGGTTCGTGGTGACCTTTGCAAATTCTTCACATATGGCAATCTGTGCGTCAAAGGTTCTCGAGAGAGGTTCTCATGGTCTGCACTGTTACCCTGTGAAATACACATGGAAAGTTAAAATGGTACAGTAGCTGTGCAGAGTTAACTTATAACAGCTACAGCTGACAGAGAGGACCTCCTATGTGACCTCACAAGCCAGTAAAAGTCCTACTTTAAAGTTTTTGGCTGTCAGTTTTCACTGATGGCACTTTTGTCTCAATTCAACCACTGAAACAAGCAGATCAGCAGCGTACACCCAGCAGGGGTGGGAACCTTAGCGAACTAACCATTAGATTCTGAATCCTGGTGTGATGATTTAATTCATAAATCAATTCTCGATTCAAAACCGATTCTTAATTCAATGAACAGAAAAGAGGGCACTAGGTTAAGGCTTTTACTCCAGTGCCAAACCAGTTGCTTGTGTCTTTAGTCCACTGAATTGCAATATGAAACATTTACTAACTGGTTCGATGAGAGTCACTGTTTGACGAACAGAAAAATACACAGAAATGTGTGTGAAAGTATGTGTGGGACTACGCAGCTTATTTATCAAGAAACATGTACCATATTAATTCGGAGGCATGTTACAGTCTTTTGCCTGAATAAGAGACATGAAATGAAAGTGTAACTTACTGTCCAACATTACTGGTTAAATGTCTTTTGTAAAACAGAGGTTGGTCTATATGTTCTGTAGTAAAGACAGAGAAAAAGAAAAAAAGCGTTATGTCTGCAGCAGTGGAGAATACCCTCTCTGCTGCAACGCTACTGCCAGTGAAACCCACCGTTATCCATAACTCTGAACAAGCGCAGGGTTTTCATAATTAAACAGCCTGTAGAGTTGGTGTGTGTTGGCTTGTTGGCTATTTTGCTAGTGCCGGAGTTTGGTGCTCCACTCCATTAACGTTATGTCTCCAGGTGATGGTGCATGAAGTTTTAACTAAGTACTTTACTTTCGTCTTGCAAAGCTTATTATTAAGTTATTAGATCCAAAATGGGCCCAAACACTTGCCTTCTTTGAAGGTCAACTACAAAGTAACTCCAGTGTGTGCGAGCTGTACACCGTCCAGGTGCTGAACTGTGGCCTCGCGGTTGAGGTCCTCCTTTTTTGTTCCGTCAACATAAAAGAATAAGATCAGCGTTCAGAACACAAAAATACAGTACAACATCACAGCTAAAGAGTGAGAAGAAAGGCTACACCTGCATACTTTCAGGTGAATTGATGTAAATAACTTTGTCCTCATAAGCCCCTGACATCAATCCTATTAGACACCTTTGAGTGCACTGATATTTGCATGGTCAGCTTTAACACCTGGGATGCTACAGGTCTCTTGTTGAGTCACTATTATAATGTTGTCAGGGCCAAAGGTGGTCTACCACAGTACTGACCAGGAACTTCTATTTCCTGGTCACTAGAAATGTACATAAAAATATGCCTCTATCTCTTCTCTCCCTCCTTCTCACTTCCTCCCTCTCTTTCCCTCACTCATCTCTCACACGTTCTCCCTCTCTCATTCTACACATCCCTTCCCACCATCTCCACCTCCCCCATTAAGCTAAATAGATCCATCCCAGTGATGGTGCCTGAGGGTGCACTAACTCTGCCCTTGCACTTCTGCTCCAGCCCTTCCTGTGGAGCTGCAGTGGGAGAGTCAGTAAAGGAAGTCTTCATCTCAGAGGACAGCCCACTTCCTCCTGAGAAAGCGGGATGGAGTTGAGGGTTGAGGGTGAAAGAATTACAGCGCTCGACTGGTAAATACTGAGGTATGACTCCAAACAAAGTGCAACAAAGTGAAGAGAAAGAGAAAGCAACGTCGCGAGCCTGTTCTTCAAACTTAGTACCATTTAAATTTACAGAGAAACCTTGATAACTTAGTTTTTGATTACTTTGTGGATTTTCTTCTCTTTATCCTTTTTAGCAAAGCAATCATTTTATGTTTTGTCCTTATTAACATGTTATGCTGTCAAAGTGTTTTGGAAGCCTAAACTTGCTCTAACTGCTGGTACAATCCATTTAAACTCACTGGGTTTTGAGAGCTCAATGCACTTTCTATTGCAATACTAAATGTTTGTCCACATTTTGTGAAATAAAACTGAACGGGTGTTAATTTAGCATATGTTTTACAAACCTATTGATAGACAGTGTGTTGATATTAGACCCCAGATTACGATCAATTATGTTTTGAGTGTTCGATGCGAGAACCATTTAAATTATTATTTATTTATTCCTACAACATCAGTGGATGGCAACTACGGTATGGGTAAGGTATGGTTAAGGTTAGGCAACTAAAACACTTGAGACATTTTGGGAAAGCTAGTGGTTAGTGTTTAAAAAAAAAAGGACAAATTAATTGTTTGTCTGTAACGGGACATGAACGTCGATCTCCTCCACACCCTTATTTTATGCCTTGCTACATAAAAAAGCGAACTATTTCCTGCGCTGGCACTGAACGTTGGCACCGGGCGTACATCATGCACTGCAGAATCTTTCAACATGATCGTAACTCATAGGGATGTTGGGCTGGTGTTTTAATGAATAAGAATAATTGTGTAGCCAGAGGACAGAAACAGCTGGTAACCTCTGTTCTAAGGGCAGCTCCTGCTGAGACATGGTTAGGCGACAGGCTCAAACGTTTTTAAAAAAGCCTGATTTTAACTTCAGTGTGTGAGCGGCTGGGCGGTAAACAGGTGGGTGGTCATGTTTTCAGTGCATGTGAGTATGTGTCTACTAGTAAATTTTATCCAGGAACCTCATTGTTTTCTCATCATGGTCGAGTACAACTTCTGTCAAACTCTCAGTTTTGCTGCATAAATCAGTGGAACCACTTAATATTTCATCTGCTGCTGCTGGCCAAAGGCCTTGGCATCTACAGCCATGAACTTCCAGCATTTCAGCTGTATGAGCATGCATAAACATTCTGAGTAATGAAAACATGCACCTGCACACACACACACTGCACATCATCATCATCATCATCAACATGCACACACATTACAAAATACTGTAGACCAATCCAGCAGTGTAGTAAGACAGGGTTAAACAATTCATCTGTGCAACCATGCCTCTGAACAATAGAGCCAGTGTGATCTGAGGTATGTATTATAAAAAAAAAAAAAAATCTGTCACTCGCATTCACTTTCTGTTTCCCAAACATAAGACACACACACTCGTTATTGTACAAAAACCCTCAAAACAATAAAAACGACATCCACTAACAAACTGGAACACTCCTAGCTATGGACAAAAACTCACAAGAAACAAAAGCACTTTCTGTACGCGAGCGACAGTTGGCAGGGAGCGCGATACAGAACAAACAACAGGAGTGTTTTGAATTTCCCCCAGGCACACTCGCTGAGACTTAGTGGGAAATATTTTCCTTCCTATCGCACACACAATTGGCCTGAGGGTGTTTCCCCCAAACCTAGATATTCAAAGAATCCTTTGTTTTGATAAGATAACAGTTTAGACTCAGAGGGAGGTAGCAGCTTGAGTGAGGCAATTATGCAACAACAACAGTTCCTCTTTATGTATCAGTAAACTGTGATAAAAGCTTCTCTCATTGTCTGTATGTGTTGTACTGACTTTATTATACACAAAGGCACCAAAAACACCAACGCTGAGCTTTCCTCTGTATCCTCAGCTGGGTTTTTGTTTTGTTTTTCACTGTAAATCACCCTTGACTACGACTTTTCCATTACAACCCATAACTGGCACTCGCAGCCTCCATTACCTTCGCAATTAGGATCATGTTGTCATGTAAAGTCAACTCGCCCAAAATCCGGACTGATATGGGGAAGCAAATCAAAGCTGCTGGCACACTTCCACGTTGAAAGCAAGTCAACATTTCTGCTAATCCTCATATAATTATTGGATGTTGATGATATTTTTTGAACAATTTGAGTTCAATCTGCCATTTAAAGAAGAATGGGGGGGCTAAAATATTATAACTGAAATCAAAATAGCATTTTGTGACATTACTTGTTTCTGATAAAACAATTCCATTACTGTTGAAAACTGCACGTCTCACTGAAAGAGACACATGCAAACTGTGGGTTTACCTTAGAAATATGAGCAGCTATTAAGTCTTTATTTGGTAGTGATTTATGCAAATGCAAAAACCCTAACTGATGATATGTGGTGGCTGAACTAGAGGGATACTCCCAAAGGTGTCTTTTTTCATTTGTTTTCCTTTTTTCAAAGATTTTCTTTAATTTATAGCATGCTACGTAAAAGTATTTTATGCATTGTGTTGTTGGATTGTTATGGTCACAGAGCTTGACTTTTACTTAAAGGTACCCTGTGGAGTTTTTGGCCAATAGTAGCGCTATGGAGCAATGTTACGAGTGGCTTCAAATTTTGTTTGTATTGTGCACGAACGCGCAAATAAAGTAAATGTAGGAATGTGCCCACAAAGGCTGTGAAGAAGAAGACTGCACGCTGGTAAACATGGATATAAACAATGCATGAATTACAATATTTTAAAAAATCTGTTCTTCAGTTGCTTTATATCTAGAAATACTGAATGCAAACAGGACTTTGTTAGTAAGAGTAGTAATGCAATAATGTTGAAATTAACATGTTACTTAACTAAAGTACAAAATGATCGTCATCAAAACTTATTTGAATCTGAAATAACTGATTCTTTTTGGCCACAGTTGCTTATTTACACATCCAGCAGTTACGGAGCAACATTAGGCTTTTTCAGACTGGAGGAACTTTTTCATATTTCTAAGAACCCTTGGAGGACCCTCTTTCCTTTTTATTGTGTTTGCACTGCAAGAACTGGGAACAATCGTAGTTCTTAGAACGTTGTTTTGAGGGGACATTTTTAGCTCCTACTTCAGAGTAGGTACTCTCCCAGCCAATGCAGCACCGGCAACCGCCATTTTTAAAATCTCTTGTAAAACGTTAGCCACGTAAACAACAACTCGTAACGTTAGCCTTAAAAACTGAATGTTGTATGTCGCGCAGAAGTGACGTTGCTATACCAACTGCTGGCCGGCTTACATCACTTCAGCGCTCCTATTGGCAGTGCGAATGCAAACAGAGAAAAAGCCCTTGAAGGTACATAGTTCTCGGAGCTCCACCGTGGGCAGGTCCTCTCAAGGAGTTCCCAGAGCTGTTTGTTCCGAAAACACCTACTAGGATTCATTTGGAGTCATGTTTGTGTTACCTGGTGAATGTAAGTCCAATGTTCCCTCTCTGTTAGCTCTGTTTTTGGTCTCCACCAACTCCTGAAGGAGATATGTGGCTTTTTAGCCGCTAAATGCTGAATGGCCACTTTGAGTGTTACATTATAATATATTGTACATTATATCACTTGATTAACATGTAAGCAGCAATTAAATGTTGTAAATGGTCAAGGTGGAGCTAATTTGAACTACTTTATATGTTGTTAGTAGTTTAATCTTGTATCATATGTTATAAGATGATCATATGTTTTGTATGTAAAATCTTGATGTAGTGGAGTAAAAAGTACAAATTTTCCCTCTGAAATGAAGTACTTAAGTAAAGTAAAAGCACTTCAAAACTGTACTAATGTACAGTACAAACACTTAGTCACTTTATGGTTACGTTACAGACCTTTTACGACCTGCTTTGGCAAGATTCATCATTCATCATGCCATTAGAGGAAGTTAGAGAGGGAGGGGGACAGAGGGAGAACAGGGGAGCAAAGATGCAGATCTGGATGGGGTTAACCTTCAGTGGACCTTGCGGGTGGGTGGTACAGAACCAGACCGGCTTCTTTACATACCTGAGTTAAAACCTCGTTAAAAACCAATTAAGCAAAATAATAATCCACGCCAAATTAAACAGAAACTCACAATCAGCAGCTCTGGTTGGAGATCATTTTGAACAAAGGAAATATGATCTCGAGTAATAAAAAAAAATGTCCTCAGTGTGTGTGTGTGTGTGTGTGTGTGTGTTTGTGTGTGAGCAGAGAGGCTGGTTCCCAGGCTTGTGGACCACTGGTGTGAGCAGGTCGAGCTCCGAGGCAATAAAAGCCCCAGGCGCTGTAAAGGACTCAAGTTGAGATGTCCAGAACTGGACCGGGTCTTCTTCCAGCGGGACGGTTTATGTGACGAAAACGAGGGGCCGTGTGTAAAATTTGAGGGAGGCTAATTGCTGGGATTCCAACGGCCTCAACGAATAAAGCAAGTGGCCATAAAAGCACATGGTAGTGATTAGGCCACACCGATAAGCATCTACAGTATGTTCCCCTGTCTTTCTCTTGCTCAAGTGCACACCCATAGAGCTATTTTAAAAAATGATGCAAAACAGGCATCTACAGATAAGCATCTGATAACACACAACCTAAAGGGAACACCTGTGGTTATGACATCATACAGGTGTGGTGACAGCTAACAGCTAAATGTGTGGTTGTCTTCATGCTAAGAGGCCACGATAAATAATTCTCCATACCTGAATCAACAGTGATGGTTTAATTAAGTGCGTGCAACCGCACAAAGACCCTACGGCTGAAACAATTATAAGTCATGATTGACAATGTCAGCAACAAATTATTGAATATCTCTTTTGTTGATTCTACCATTGATTTGTAGGACTGTACTTGGCAGAGGATCGTCCTGACTTAATGTAAACATACACACGGCGTTAAGATGCAAATAAAATGTTAATTGTATGTGTGTATTGTATTCACTGGTAAGTTATTTCTGGTTATTAAACCAAAACAAGACAAACAAGTTTGGTGTTACCACAGCCATTGTTCAAACATGGCACGCTGCAGAGCCAGGGCAATTGTTCACATACCAAAATAACCGCCAAATACCTATCCATTCAGAAATAGATGATCATTTGTGCCTGTTTCAGAACAAATGGTTGTGTAGTTAAAGCTCTAATATGGGAGTCACTGCTGTTTGTTTTTTGTTTTAACGCGTTACTGCTGTTGCTATTCAATTAAAACATTGGAGACTTAATGTTCTGACACTCCCAAGGTTTCTCTCATTTTTTTTCATTATGTACTATTACTAATCACCACACTGCTGCAGGCTTTCAGATTGATTCCAAATTGATTTGATTTTTATGTGACTAACTGTTTTAAAACTTGCTTCCTATGTTATAATAATAACCTGTGTTAATATTGCCATGTTCTGTTTACAGGTACAATATAGAGACATGGAATGCATAACTGTACTTTTGAAGGTGCAAATTATAGAGGTACAAAAATGGTCTTGTTAGGCACATTTTCACCCTTCGTCATTCGTGCGGATTTGACTGCTGGACTGTGTGTGCAGTCCACGTTGCAGCCAAGGTACCAACTGTGCAGATGATAAGTAAGTCAGGTAGCAACAGATTCTTTCTGTTATTTGCCTCCATTCTGTCTCATTTTTCCTCTCCTCCTTCAAATAGATTCAAAAAGCCCCGGAATGTGCGTACATTTTTCGCTCAAACAATTTGAGCTTTTTTTCGGCATCCACGCTGCCCTGGGTCGGTGGATTCACATCTAACTCGCACAGTAAGACAGGATGACATGATGATGATCGCCTTTTGTTCAATTTGCTTTGAGAGTTGTTACTGCACTGCTGTTGCGCTGTTGCTCCTCCAGTCAAGGATCAAATCAGCATAATTCTGCATTATAAATTTAAAATAGGTGCATTATTATGGTGGGACATCTACAGTGGCTTTCATATCTGCTGTACATCTCACCTCACCACTAATCTACAACGTACAATACTCTGCTGCTGTACAAACACACATTCTTGCCCACAATTACTGTCCTCAAATCCAGATGTAGACCCTAAAACAACCTCAAGCAATATAACCCTTCCCCTGTGACACACACACACACACACACACACACACACACACACACACAAAACAGCACAACCTGCTTGTTCATTAAAGATGCGATCAGCACTAACAGGCTAAATCAGTACCATGTGGTACGCGGGGAGCCTCCCTGCCCTCTGCTCTTCAATATAGTGGGATGAACATCACAAAGGATGGGCTGACGAGATACATATGTCTAACACTACATTACCACATGTGGGTGTACAGCAGCAATCTCTTTAGGTCAAGGGTTTCAAATTTTTCAGCTTGAGATCCAAATTATGTCTAAACCGTGATACCCTGGGAGCAAGATTTATTCACACAGTTCTTCCAACAGAAATCCACATTTGGGGTTCTTAGAATATAGTTAGAAAATGCTGCATTAAATTACTTCAAATTTAAGTTCTCTGGTAAAGAAATCTGGGATATCTTAAGTGGTACATTTGCTACTACAATACCTCGAACCCTGCGAGATCCACAGGTACTGTAGTTTAGTCTACGTGGCTAGAATTTTAAGCAGCCATTAGAGCTGTTCCTCCTCGGAATGTCTTTGTCTGTTTTCCAGAGGGAAACCGTATCCCCGGTATTCCTGCCTCCGTTAGGCCATCGAGGAACGCCAGAGAGAAAGCGAGCCCAGCCCGCCCAGCGCATACCTCCGGCCTCCCTCTTATTGGAAAACTGGGATAGCGCTCGGAGGAAATGCCTGGCATATTCCCAGAACAAAAGGAGCGATCTAGACATCGAGGGGCAAGGAGGAAAAATATATTAAGTTAAAATTAAAGACATTTTTGTCATATTCAATACGCAAAGGCAAAAATCAGAATCAGATGAGGTTAAACAGGCGGCAGAAACAAGAGGAGCCGGGTGATAGTTTCAGCCTGGTTTGGATACAGCTCTAAGCAGGTCAGACACATATGTGAGTGTGTGTGTGTGTGTGTGTGTGTAAGCCTGAAGTGTGTTGTGACTTGTGAGTGGTGTAGACATTAAGTGGCTGACATTAGATCTAGTCTTTGCGGGCTGGTCCACTCGCGTGCTTCCTGATGTGTGTGTGTGTGTGTGTGTGTGTGTGTGTGTGTGTACGTGTGTACGTGTGTTTGTGCACGCGTACATGAGTGCTTTCCAGAGCGTGCACCTGTGTCATATAAATCCGCCATGAGCTTGCTCCCGTAGCAGCGCTACATTTCCAATAACAGTCACAGAGAGGGCTCGAGGCGAGGGGTGGAGAGATGGCTACTGTACATTGCTGTAATAGAGCACAGCTGTGTACGCATGAGTGCGTGTGTGTGTGTGTGAGTGTGTGTGTGTTGTATGCACATGTGTTAAGACCGTCAGAGAGGTTCCACAGACGAGTGTGTGTGTGTGTGTGTGTTTCTGAGGGAGGGAGCAGGTTGGCGAGCTGCTTGTAAATTTAAGAAATTGGCTTTTGATTGCATTTGGCTGCAGCTGAAACAAAGCAAATCACTTGTTGATGGGAAACCAAAATAACAAAAGATGTCTACTATCAGTCTTTATCTGTCATAAAGTGCAGTCTACCTCTGTCCAAGTAACCCTTCTGTATCTCCTATAAAATATGATTACTACCAATTTTCTTTCCAAATAATTAAGTTTTAGAGAAAACGTAATCGCTGCCTGGAATATTCACTGGCAACGATCTTCCCAATCAAGGAAGTGTGACATGCTTATACTGTACAGAAGTCATGAAGATGATATCGGGGTGGATGGTCTGGTGCACAAATAAATTGCAGGATTTTGACCCGGGGTTTGCTTCCTTTGTCCCATGTGTTGTTATGTTAGGGAAAGATTGTGGTTTTGGTTGAAAAAATATTGAAAAAAGTCACTGCAACATGTCAAAGTCAGTATTGACTTTTTCAATATTTAACCAAGATCCCAATCTTTTACTAAACGTGATCAAGTGCACTGAGTTGCTTATATATTACCAGAAAAACAAGGGCTGGATATCATCTGAAATGTTTTGATACTAGCACCAATATTCAACCTCAGTTTCTGTATTGATACCAAAACATTATTCTTTTTGTTTCGATACCAACTTTTACAAAAACCTTTTTTTAAACAAAAGAAGCCAAAGTTCTCAATTATTAAATGTTGTCACACATGCAGCCTATAATAAAATAGTCTAAGAATGTCAAAACTAGGATTTAATTCAGAAAACTTCTGATCAAAGATTACAATAAATAAAAAAAGAGTATGAATCTGAGCAATGCCAGCTTTTAGTCCTTGACAGTTCTCAATACTCTGTGTAATGGACATGTTTTGTTTTGTACCAAAATTATATTTACAACCAGTGGATGTTGTAGGGAAAAAACTGAATACGTTGACAGTGAATGTTATACAGAGTTCAATAGTTCAGTATAGTGTATAGTGAACAGTTTGAAGATATGTTCAATATAAACATTTCAGCATTATGTTGATCAAAAACATAATCTAGGCGGCATTACGTTTCCTATAAAACATGTTTGTTAATGCATAGTTGTGTGTGAACTTAAGTCTTTAGACAGGTGTCTGTCTGTTGGTTTGTCTATGAAAATGAGAAAAGTACAAATACATGGATATACAAATAAAGAAAACAAGAGACAAGGAGCAAAGAAACAAGAATGAAAGAGTATCAGAGAGAGTCCAGAAACTCCTCGCCATCACAGCCTAGCAGCAGGCTGTGTGAGGGCCCAGGATGCCTCTCTGTGTTTTAACTCTGTGGTTTCACTCCGGAGTTCTTCTTCTCTCCTGGGAAATAAAAACATTCTTGTTTTCCCTCCAAATGAGCGTTCTGGGGGCAGCCAGATGTGCAGGAGGAGGAGGAGGAGGCTCCTCTCAGACTAAACTGAGGGGCTGGGCGAGGGGACCTCCAACACCAGCTCCTCTCCTCCAGGAGAGGCAGCCCGCAACCTCGCCTTTCACCTCTGACCCCTCACCCCTGACCTGAGGGATGTGGGGGGGTGGGGGCTCTGAAGAGCTCAGAGAATGTAAACAGCCAATCACCACATACAGAGTGACTTTCTCGAGTAATTTTTTGGCTTTACTGGAATGAAGCCCAACAGATGATGCAGACAGAGTTCTTTTTCCAGTTGATTTGCACATATGCATACATATAGTGTATATGTGTGCATGTGGGGGTGGCCCTCCTTTCTTCTTATTTTGGCCTTCCTCCCTCCCTGAGGTAATTGAGAGAATTGCGTCAGCCATCTATTCCGGCCTGTTGGACGATGAAGAGGAGAATACCATCAATCCTTCCGGGACCTCGCGAGAGACCACCAGCTAACACTGAGGAGCTGTCGGGGAGGAGGAGGAGGAGGAGGAGGACACGGGTTCAAGCCCTGAACCATGGGTGGAGAGACAGAGAGATGGAGGGAGGGAAAGATGTAGGCAGATAAGAAGGTGAGGGAGTGGGATGGAAGGGAGGAAGGGAGGGAGATGGGAAAGGGAGGAAATGAGGTGTTAGGAAATAGAGGATGATACAAGAGCGAAGGAGTTGAGAGAGGACTCTGAGGTAAAGAGAGCAGGGAGGGGAAAAAGGAGGAAAGGAAGGATGGAGGAGGTCTCAAGGGCACAAACTTAGTACAGGACGTCCTAATGTAGTGGAATGCTACTTCACTTTCTTCATCTCTCCCTCTGTAACCGATGTCACTGAATGTGAAAACTAACCCGACCAAATTAACTTTGACTTACTGGAAGAGTCTGGAAGAGAACATGTTTCGGCACAGCGCCTACATCACCCTAGCCTGATATCAGACAGAATTGTGAACTCGTTACACTCCACTTCCATCTTCAGTCTGACATTGCCTCCATCCTAACCGATTTAAATGGGGGAGGGGGATTCGAGACCAACGTATCCGCCTGAATCTAACGTCATTTTAAGTTGACACTGATGCGTAGCCATGTCAACATACAGGTTTTGCCGGGGTTTTAAGAGTGGAGCAAAGTAAAAACAAACTATGATGTTGGGTGATATTGAGAAGACATGTCGTCTATGAAGAATCAGTCAACTTGGTGGAGTGGGTGGATTCAAGGTAAGAGATAAAATAAGATACGATAGAACCTCATTAATCCCGAAGGAAATTCTTGTGCCAGAGATTGCTCAACATTACAACAATATAAGAATAAAAGGTCTGGACCCAGGCAAACATCACCCTGTTTTACAGAGCACAGCCTATATACCAGTATACACGCCGCAAGATGCCTGACTCTTCATCATTTATCCAAAACGAACAAGACACATAAGAAGACTCCAAATGTCCAGACTTGATGGTCAGAGTGTCTAGTGCTCAGCTGAGGGTTTGATGTAAATTTTAGCAGTGTTAAGGGTTCAGCGTGTCCAATGTCTCATAGCACATTTTAGTTTCTAGCTGCCCAGCTTCCCAGCAGACTTGATGATAAGCATTTCAGACATGACACGGTATGACGGGGGACTGCAAGGCCACAGTACGCAAGTCCGGAGGGTGGATGTTTGGATTCAGCAAGTCATAGACGTGCGGCCTAGAAAGGATGCTGCAACTCCAGCAGAGACATTTCAAATAAAAGTACACGACAAAATCACATAAATGCAGTACAAACGACCACACACGCGCAGTCAGTGGTTATACGACAGACTATTTTGGTGGTAGTTTTTGTTTGTATAACGTTTGTTGCATGTCTTATCTTCATCTTACCAATCCTGTAAAGCACCCAGATGAAGGCTGTGTGTCGAAACGTGATGGTGGAATAAAGTTCAGTAAGTCAGTAAGTTCTTTTTCCCATTTGATTCTCTTGTTACTCGAGCACCTAGTCGGCTGGTGAAGCAGCGACAGCACACTCTTTCTTCTATTCTGAACTGAACAAATGCCCTCTCTTTTCTACCTCGGGGTGCAGGTCGATGAGAAAGCCGCCCACAGGGCAACAGTCCAAGGTTACTTTCCAACCTCTCACACTAACAGTTGTGAGATTGTTGAGAGAGTCAGATAGCTGGCATGGCATTCTTCTCAACAGGAAGCGGCTCCTTTCTCTGCACTCCCAGACCTGGCATGCTAGGAAATCAATGCACTGCCCTCATAAAAGCCCTCACTTCCTGTCTATACAGGAAACAGTCAGTCACTTGCTTGCTCCTGATATCCTGCAGGTCTCAATCTGTCTGTGAGATTGTTCTGCCAATCAAAACATGTTTATCAATGAAAACAAGCGCAAGAATGCGACCTTATCAGTGCGTCATTTGTTGTCCGAGAGCGAGCGCTGAGATTGAATCATGTTGTGTGATGAATGTAGTGTAAGGCAATAAAAGCTAATGAGACAAACTGTATAATCACAGACATGTCAGTCCTTAGGCAGCTGGTTGGATGCGAAACGTGGCTGCATTGAACGTACACAAAGTTCGAATCCAGTTCCACTCAGCCGGTCTTTACAGCTTGCCTTCCTTCCTTTTTTTCTCCAGTCTTTTCCACAGCATAGACCTAAAGTTTCTTTTTCTATTGTTTCTTTTCTTTTTCTTTTTCTTTTTTTTTTACAGTTACTCGACCTCATCTGTACGATTTCCCAGCAAGACTGAGTCTCATGTTACCGGCTACAAAAAACATATTAGCCAACGTAAAACGAAATGGAGCGCTAACAATAAACTCCACTCCTGCCTTCTGCAAACAATCAGCACCTGGTGCTCCAGTTTGTGTGTCTGCGTGAAAACCGAAAAATGACATGTTTAAGACAGAAAGACTCTCCAGCAGCATCTCTTGTGGGAATCATTTTATTCTTCCTAACATCACTAATTCTCCCATATTACTGCGTCTCACCAACTCCCACACCGGAGGTGCTAATCCAACAATGGTTATAAACCCGTTGGATGGTTGTCAACTCCGCTTCCTCTTCAGGTGAAATATGCCCCCTCCCTTCAAATCAATTACCCCCTCTCCTCCCTCCTAGCTGCTGAGCTCTTATTTATGAAGTGAACCTGGAGCCTGGGATTATGGCAACATTTGACCTCCCACCTTCGACCCTCCAAGACGACCCTGTACGCCATTAAACTGCCTCTCTCTTGCTATTACCCAATCTGATGACTCACTTAAGGGGGATCCCAGGTAATATGAGAACAAGATGGCAGATCTACCTGCTATAATGGCAGCTGGGGAAAATGGCTGCCAATTAGAGGAGGGGGGGGCTTCGGTAAACTAAAACTTCTGAGATCATCCACAGCTCTTGGATGCAAACAGAGCTATCATTTTACATCACTGTGGTTTGCCACCCAGCGGCACCTCATGCAACATCTGCATCATGAAAAAGATCACCTAAAAGCCTAAAAACACAACACCCTCTGGGCTTTTTGTTTTCAGTTTTTTTATTTTAAAAAGGGTAAGAAGATGTGGAAAGTTATTGGTTTATTTAGATTATTTTTACTTACTTAAAGGGAATCTGGCACAGCTCATTTGCATTTTCTTCCCAATCTTCTCCTCACTTTCTTTTACGGGAAGCATTTTTTGAGTTTCCAACATCAGAGGACCTTGTTTACTATAAGATGCAATAAGTGTATTCTTGTAGCAGGAGGTACAACAACTTTTGGGGGCGTGGGGCAATAAATCCTGTTGAAAGATGGCTTAAACGTTTTTAAAATTCAAGATTTTTCAGTTTTAACTACATCTTTTAAGCAAAACATCATGTAAGTGTAAGCGACAAGACTGTGTGGGATTTCTGTTTCCTTCTCAGTTTACAGTATATTTTTCAGGGAAAGTATTTAACCCCCCATCCCAAAAAAGTACAGTTTAGTCACTAGAGATTCTAAATGGAGTTTTCATAAAAGAACAGCAATGGCTGAAATGAGTTGAAAAATGAAAAACCAGCAGAACCTGAGAGACCAAAGTCAGAGCCACAGCCAGCACCCCACCTGGCCTCGCCATGTTTATTATTACCGTTATCCAGTGGTAATGGGGAAAAGTTGAAACCAACACTGGTGCACCTGTTAATTCCACCCCCAGGGAAACGGGCCCACAAACTCTCCAGCTATTTCCTGTGGCCTTGGGGAGGGTGCGGGATGGGCAAGCAGAACCAGATGATGGGGTGTTTGGAGGTTGTGGAGGTTACAGCTCAGTGTGTAGTGGCCATCAAGGAGGTAGAGTCAGGGGGTAAAGGCCAGGATGGCGGGGCAGGGCCACACCCAGTAGGACAGGAGGAGGCTGGGAGGGTGAGAGTAGAAAAGGACCTGAGCCCTTCATGTGAATCTGTTCCAGACCCAGAGCTAAATGACAGTATATTGGATCCAGACATGAGCAGGAGGCTATGTGTGTGTCTACATGTATGTGTGTGAATCTGTGGGTATTTATTACATTAAGGGACTCATATTACGATTGATTATATATGAGCAAGAAAAATAACTTGGGTGTCATAACTAATCAGACCACGTTGGACCACAATCTCATACAAATTAGGCATTTTTACAGGTACTATAAGAAATGAGAATTTGTGTTCCTGCAGAATTCCAAAGATTTCATTACGCGACTCTCCTCATAATCTACGTATCATCCTCTGTATTTACTATCAAGACTAGAAAAACGGTGCATGTTGATGACATAATGTCTGGGGTGTCCGGTCTTTGTAGGTTTGAGTAATTTGGGAACGCAGTGACATTTCTACAACAAAGTCCAACAGGGCAAGCAATGATCAGAGAGATCACGCTTTGGATAAAAGAGCTAAACAAATGCAGCTGTTTACCATTTAATCCATCATTATACAGGAATAGTTGAAGCAGGAAGTCGGTCTGTGAACGGGGATGGATGTTTACAACGGACAGTTTGGGTAATAATTGTATCATTTGCGTTATTTCTCTCTTTCAAATAAGTTTGGGTAACCTGGGGGATTGTTTAAACTCTGTCTGACAGCCTGACTGCTTGTGTTTCTTGACCTCTCTGACTTCTTTTTAGCAATGGAAAAACAGAGACTGGAGCACACTGATTGATTAATTGTGCAAACCTTTGAAGTTTGCTGTCCTCAAACTGAGAAGCACCAGATTTAGCTGCATATTCCTTGGAGATGCGCGGAGAACCCTGTTACAGCTAGACTTCTTTTTAGCAATGTTGTTGTGTTCCCAGATCTCAGCAACTAACTTGGTTGTTATTATTAGTGATAGGAATATCCATAAAGACCCAGGTTGTAATAAACCGGAAGTAAGGTCTGTTCTTTACATTATCTTGTCACCATGTTCACTTCAGGCATCACCACCTCTGGGCCTTCCGGCTTAGAGCAGAGATAAAACCATCGACGTGCACAGATATACCCAGAGACGCTCCCTCAGCCCACCCGCCTGCTTCCCTTCAGTGTGAAAACATGATTGCTTCACCCTCCTCATCCTCCGCCCCCTTTTGCTCCTTCTTTTCTCTCGTCCCCCCTGCTGTTCTGCGCTGAGGGGAATTAGAAAGCATAACAGCCGAGAGGTCCACTCTCATGGAACACCCAGGTCGCTCTGTTCTCCCCTCCCCTTGCCTCTGCTCCACCTCCTCTGAGCTTCCTGCTCACACAGCAGGCCCTTTCTTCTCCCAGGCCTGTGTTTCAGGAGGAGCCAGTTCACCAGCGCACCACACCGGTGAAGCAGGGCCATAAAGGAGGGCTCTGAGCTGTGGGGATGGACCGGTTGGTGAAATTGAGCATGGCAACACTAAATCCATCACAGAGTGGAGAAGGGGGATGCACATAAATATAGTCTGAAGAAGACAGGGAGAGGGCGGAAAGAAGCAAAAAATAAGGGTGGTGTGGGAGGAAGGCAATGGACAGAGAAAAAAAAGAGGACTGAGCTGAGGACTTTAAAGTATAACAGCGAAATCCTGATATGTTTCTGCGTCAGGGTGTTGCATAGGCTCCATGTGCACTTCCTGAAAACTTGCAACTACACGTAACGGCTACAGAGATACAGAGACCACAAGAACTGTGCTAAATGTTTCTGATAGTGAAGACAACATGGAGCGAATCGAACAGTGATCGTCTCCTTTACAGTGATGCTGGACTAAGACTCTGTTCAGATCAACATTAGCAATGCATTTAAAAAAACGCAGCCTGCTTATTCATTTCACTGCTGCAGGGATGACGATGCAGGTGGGTCAGTCGAACAGCTGAGTTGTCAGCTAAAAAAGTTGAACCTGGCTTTCGCTACAGCACAGTGCGACGTCATCCGGGAACGCACTGCGTTGATCAACTATGCAAGTGAACATTCCTAGTAGATTAGTTTTTAACATGATTGGTGTAATTCTTTCATATGCCTCGTCATCAGGACGGAGGATAAAATAAAAAACCCTGTCTCAGAGTGATATAAACCTCTAGGGTGTTTTTTGTTGTCTGATGAGTCTACAAACTAATGGACCTGCTACTCAAACTGGACTTCTGAGATCGTATTTCATTTTCTAACTCGTAACTGCAAAAGCAACATGGCCACACACACACACAGCCTCGTGTTTTTTTAATGCAGCATCTTAATGCCCACCAATACATATTCATAATGGCGATCATCACATTGATCGAAAAATGTAAACAAGAAAATTACAAGTAAATAATGCCTTCACAGCAATTATCTTCCTTGAGTGTAGACAGATGTATATTTTGTGATTTGGCTACCAAAACCCTTTCAAGTACAAGCCTTCTTGTTGTTACACTATTTTTGAAAGTGAATGGAAGATTAAAAATTCAAGATTGAAGGTAGTTTACCATCTTTAGTACATAGAGAATGCCATCCATGTAGTGTACCACTGGTGTCACGACAATCAAATGGTTATGTCCTGCGCCGAAGGCTTCTACGGCAGAACCACTAGAGCACCTTGACGAAGAAGCAAGAATCCGCCTCAGGTCTCAGTGGGTGAGCAGGTAAGGAGGCTCATTAAGTCATTTATCACCTCATCAGTGTGGGAGCTGGGGCCAGTGTGTGCCACTGGGCTCTGTGACAGAGCCGCTGTCATGGTCTCTCTGTCTGTCAGCGAGTGTGAGGCCTCGGCATCGACAGAAGGCTCGGCGAGGAGGGCGCACTGACAGACGAGACGGGGGGGGAAAAAACGACAACCCAAATAGAGTACAAGCGAGAGAACGCAGAGGCAATAAAAAGAAGAGCAGGGGTGAGGAAAAGAGGGAGGCCAGAGAGAAAGCGGAAGACAAATTGACAAAAGAAAGAATGGTATGTTGTTCCGTTCTAGGGAGGAGAGCTGGAGATGATTTACAAGAGCTGTGAGAATCCCTCCAAACACGATCTGACCAGACACGAGCACAAATCACCGCTCAGTGGACGGCTGCCATCACCGCCACAAACTAAGCCTCCTTTTTCAGACCCATGGCATGTAGAGGATGATACTTCAAAAGAGTAGTTACATTATATATACCACCAATCCATTATGCCTCATCTCAGCTGGACCTTCCACCTATTAATCCTCAAACTTGTTAAAAAGGAGTGAATTCAAGAGGCCTGCTATCTCTTTTCTCTCCCACCTGTGCAAGGAACTCCCTCTCTGCCCCTATCTCATATAACATGTCATATTAGATACCATGTTCCTGCATGGTCTGCTGTGTGTGTGTGTGTGTGTGTGTGTGTGTGTGCGTGTGTGTGTGTGTGTCTTGTGTGGGAATGTAGGCAGGTTAGTCAGTGGACAGTACAGCGAAACATTACTCTTCTAGGTTGATACCAGCCTCGCGACCCTGGAGCCAACTTCATCGCTATGGAGATTACCTACTACTGATTTATGACCCCGACCCCTGGCCAGAGATCCTGCTGGTGACATCACTCACAACACACACACCGACAGACACACACACACCTGTCCCTGACCAGCTGTGAAAAAACCCTTTCCAAATGGTGTCATTCTCTCTCTGGCCTGCCTGGATGTGTTTGGCCAGGTTGCGTAGCCACTTTGCCAAACTCTTCTTTCGGTTTGGCCCTGTTACAAGGAGTTGCCAAGAAGTATTACACATGCAAAGCTAATAAAACCGGCCAAACCATTTAATATAGGAGACTGACCATGGGAATTTATGCTGGCAGTTGATCTCTGTAAGTGGGAGGATGAGGTATGATAGCTGGAGGATGAATGACTCCTTTTAATTCTGACCAGAAGTCTTGCACCATGTTGTGGATACTTGGTGCCAGGTCTGCCAGTCAATGAGTTCTGAACTTATTGACTGGCAACTGAACACCCTAAATTCTAGTCTTTGTGGTTAAACCTCAAGCAATCCAGTCACTTTATTTTATTAGAAATAAGCTACTCGTATAATTAAAAGTTTTGGCACCTCCTGTATCTCAAAATTGGTAGTTAAATATCAGGCAATGATGAAGGTATGTATAAAGATACATCGTTGTTTATCAAAGAGACCTGACAGATTCTCTTCACGTGCTCAGTCCGAGGTCACAAAGAGGCTACAGCCTATCCCAAGTATGGGATGACAAATTTGAACTAGTATGAGATATGGGTGTAACAATTTACCAGGACACAATATACAACGATACAAAAATGGACTGCAATGTTGACTAAATCTGATTATAACTCCCAAAAGGCACACATTTTCATTCTGCATACTTTAAATGCCAGAGGGGGAAATTAAATGTCATCCATTAACAATGTGAGCTATCAGTGGTCACAAGTTCATGAAGATGTAGTAGCCAGCTGAGGTGAGTGGAGATGTTCCTCCAACCAAGTTTAGACATTTGCTCTTCATCTTTAAGAAGACATTCTTATCTAGACGTTTTTATTCTTCAGTTTAGTTTTATGTAGATATAGATCTTCTTGTAAGTACTTTAATGTTAAAAGACAGATTTTGCAAATATTCAACCCAAGAAGTAACATAAGTCATTTTTGTTAGTCACAGTTTGTTTTCCCCCCAAAATATTGTAAGCAAATTGAACTGTCAATCCCATATCTTGCATCACTGCAAAATTATCCTAGCATAAATGTTTGTCACACTGTAGTCTAAAATAATTGTGAGACACATAAATGTTGAACCTGTTCCTGCATATTCCAGCAATATCATTAGACTCAATTAAGATGGATAATTTTAGACATTACTAATAGTTTTATGTTAACCAGTCAAACATCCATTTAAGATGTTGTCTACTCAAACTCAACCCCCCTTCACTCTGAAATGTGAGGAGAGAGTCGACCAAACAAACTACTGTCCCCTTACAAATGTGAGCATGACCTCTGACCTTGGAGTCGGATCGGGGTGCGGTGTCACAATAACCCTAACGCTCATGCAGGAGCCGGAATTTCATGGTGAGGATAAAGCCAGCACATGGGGCAACAAATGGCAGACGTCAGCCATGTTGGTCTCTGATACTAACGCATGTGTCTTCACCTCAGACTGGAGGACAGACAGAAGACTGGAGAAGTGACAGAGACAAAGAGAAGACGGTCTGGAGTGTGTGTGTGTGTGTGCGTGCGTGCGTGCGTGTGTGTGTGGTCATTTGCCAAATAACCTCCACCAACCTTAAACCCTTTCACATAGAGAGTAACAGAGAGACGACAGATGGTGGTTTGTGTTACACACACATGCTAACACACATTCTCAGGCACTCGCACTCCAAAATCCATCAAACAGGGATGATTCATGATCTCTGGAGTCACAGGGGAGCAACAAACACACTTTATACGTGTGTCATACTGGAGCCTGGTGACCACAAAGATCCTGTTATGCACGCCATCTTCACTGTAAAACATACTGTCCATGCAGTCCGTCCTTATAGTCCTTCACGGGAGATACAAAAAGAAAATCACTGTTCCTATACTACTGTATACTACTTTTATACTATAACACTATAAGTTGCCACAACAAATACTGGATTTCCTCACATGTGTTTGTTGTCTCCACTGCTGTCTAATATGTACACAAAAAAATGTATCGCAATCACCAAATAGATATTGAGTAATAATAAGCAGATGACATAATACTTTATACATTATATACATAGTGTCCAGCTGCGCATAACACTCAGATATGATCTGTCATCAAGGCAGCACATCAAAACCAACAGTTGACAAAGTTAAATAGTCCGAAGAAGGTCAGAAATGCAGGACTAGTGTTTCCCATCCTGGGGGTTTGGACCCCTACAAAGGGGGGTCATGGGTTGTGAGATGACTGCCCAGGCAGAAAATAAGAAAAAAATAAATTCTGATACACAAAAATATATTTCTTTTTGGACTCTTTGCTTCTTTCTTGTGAAATATTGTCGTTTTAACCATTTGGGCCTCTAAAAGTGTCTTAATTGAAACAATCAGAAAGAGGGGATTATAACTCTTGTCATTGAGCTGCTCGTAACTTGTAGACATGCAACCTATGATGAGGGGTCTCAATGAGTTACTGCTTCATTTGCCACAAGCAAAACACCTGGGAAGCAGTGATGTACAGTACTTGCACCTGCATTCAAGAAAACAGCAACTAAACACAACCTAATCATAGCTCAGATGCATCAACCAAAGCAAGTTTCTTCCGAAATGTATCCTGCAGATTAGTTTTTAAAAAACATGACTGGAATGGAGGTACAGGTGGATGTTTCTCTACCTGATAACTCTTCATACTTTCATGTACTCTTGTCTGAAGTCAACTTAAGAGGTATCCAAAAAATAGGACAGACATGTACATCAGCACCTGACAGGCAAGCATCAGCGTCAAGCATTTTACAGACATGCTGTTCACTGCTCGTCATAGTGATGCGATGTGTAATGCTTAAACCAAAAAACTGAAGAACCAGATTGTGGGTGTAATACTGCAGCCCCAAAGAATTGTGTGCATTAGATTATATACATTTTTAATATAAAGAGTGCTCGTTATATGTTATTGTGGAGTTTATTACCTTTTAGGGAACTTATTGTAATATGTGGGTTGTTCATTTTTGGTTTGTTGGTTTTCACTTTTATGAGGCTTGACACAACTGCAAAAAAAAAAAAACAGTTAAAAGCAAACAACAGACAATAAACAATAGAGACAAAAACGTGTACAGTGTCCAGTGGGTATCTGAAGCTGTGAAACAGAGACAGCCAGAGATGTTTGTGTGCTCTCAGGTAATTGTTGAATGTGTGTCGACATGCTTTGCTGCAGGCGACTTGTCAACAGTTCTGTCTGTGGCAAAGTGGAGTGTAGCAGAGTAGACAGAGAGGTGCTAATACTCAGACGGACAGACAGACAGACACAAGGCTCTCAGTTAGAGATGAGCTGCAAACCCGTCACAATTCACTGGTCTGCTTTCAGCACTCTGGATTCTGCTGGAGGCTGCTACACGCCACTCAACGAGAGTATTTCTATTGTGCACGAGGTCAGAAACAGTGGTTCTCTCTGTCTCTCTCTACCTCACACACACACACACACACACACACACACACACACACACACCTGTCTTCACTTAGCCAGCATGCACATCGACAAAAGGCTATTGTACCAGGGATGACAGCAGACAGGAGGCAGGAAGAAGGAACAAAAGTAATGAGCTTTTATAAGTCAAATTCTATTTATTTTGTACAAGAAAGCCAGGGAGTATTTGATATCAGGCATGAGCAGCATCTCACTGAAGCTCTAAGAGACATGTACTTTACCTGTTTTCTGATGTTTTAGAGAAGAAATGCTCTGGGGTTAAAAAGGGTCAATTCACCCAACTGAGAGAAATACATATTTTCCCTACATGTGTTATATAGCCTTGTAGATAATTGCAGTTTTACTTGTCAAAGTTTTAAGAACTTCACTGAGGGAGGATCTAATGAAAGATGCCATTGAGTTGCATTATGGGAATTGTAGGATCCATTGATTTTGGAGTTTGACTCATACTAGGGACTAAAAGTCAAGATACCTCTACCTACGCTGCTGGTGAGTTCTCCAACTTCATTGAAGTGCATTGCTAAATCGCTGGAGTACCACTTTGACATAATGCAGTCTAACACAACAGCCCTGCAGGGTATACTATTTATGTATACTATTTAGTAAACCCAGTGATATATATGAAGTGAACTAAATATTAGAAATACCTCACAGTATAACGCAAAACAACAATACACAATACAATTCAACAGCATCACAGATTACAGCCTCCAAAATGACCATTAAATTGAATCAAGATTTAGATTTCATTAGTTTTAGCTAGACTGGCAACTGAGCGTCCCTGTAACTCAAAATAATCCAGACAGTTTTCATTGAGACTATTGGTTTGGTAAAAAATAAAATTAATCTGAATCGAAAAATGAAGTAAAATTCATTTTATTCTGTTTATTTATATAGTTATATATTATTTATAGATTTTAATTTAAGTTCATTTTAACATTCAACTTTATAAAAGTAGAACATTTTACACTTTGCAAAAACCCGTGGTGACAAAACACAAATATATTTCAGTCCAACAGCCACAGAACTGCACAAACAAAATGCTCCCACTTCACTACATCATTTAAAACCCTTTCATGACCCTTGAACGTTATAATATTGTTACACGCCTGTTGCTTTGCTCCTGCTCTCTCTCTCTCCTGTAAAAGGAGCCGAGCAGAGGAATGATAACAGACAGAGGGATCAGGATGATGTAACTGTAGGTCACATGGTAAGACGAGATGTTCAAAGTCAGACGACAGTCGTCTCTAACGCTATTAGATATCATTTTGTTTTGTATTTCTGTGTGTTGTAACTAAGGAGCTGGCTGGAGAGAACCACAGCGGTCAACATGATGTCAGTGGTCAAACAGCTTGCATGCAGAGAGAATCACACATAGTTTCACCACAAACGTCCACTCTCCCGCTCACACAACGCATCAGTAATCGCCGTCAGTTCAGTCTCAAGCAGGCTGGTTCCACCTCATTGGCCGTGATTAATCATCTACCATGTTTTCCCATGATTCTCAGCGTGGCCCGGCAGACACTGACTCCAGCTCGGCATTCTGGGAGTGGACTCTGGCAGCGTTTCTCACCGGAGCCATGACCTCTCCTTCCCTCCTTCGCCCCCCGCCCCTTTAACCTTTCCACTCTACCCTCGCTGGGTTCAGGACAGGCTGGCAGCGGTCGGGTGAGGAGGCAGCGCTGGTGGTGAATTATGGCCCGAGCGAGGACATGGTCAACATGCCAGGATTTGTCACGCAGACTGAGAGGCATGGCAATTACAATTTCAGCCAATAATTGAAGCATAATGAAGATGGATGGGGTCAGCAGCGAATGCGGCGAGGTCGCATCACGGGCTAATTCACAACATTTATTTCGGAGCGTAGCGAGCTAATAGCTGGGATACAACAGGTGAACAGGGCTACACAGAGGACGCCCATCCCTCCACCCAGAATGGTAAACATGCAAACAATCAGCAACTGCCATCAGTGCATTCACAAGGAGAAATAAACTGACTACACTGCACGACTACACTAACAGATTTGGACATTTTACATAGACTGCTGAAGGCAAAGGAGAAGAAACCTTGTGCTGAAATCTGGAAATGTAGTTGCCATTTTGCATCAGGTATGTTACATTTTCAGGCAAAAATCGTACCATAGATCTTTTTCTGGAATACGCAGTCCCTCTTGATTGCCACTAAACTGTTCTCTGTATGACCTATAAGTGTACCTCTGATCCGCCTGCTGATTTATGCGTTGCACTCTCTAGCAATGCCTCGTTTGTGCGGCAGCAGAGTTGAAGTAACTGTGAAAGTGCAGGTGTTTAGATTGATGATGGTTGGAAAATGTCCACTTCAAGGGATAAGGGTAGCCTATGTGTCTAAAAGTGGTATTTATATGGGTTTTATGAGGAAAAACAACATTAATGTACCACTTTTGTCTGACCTCAACAGAGTAAAAGGTGCTGTGTGGTAAATATCAGAATTATAAATCAACAAACGTCCAATCCATGATTTCTTGAAATGTAATCAGATGAAATACATACATTTAAAAGTCAAAATTTCTTGCAAACAGGAAAGAGGACTATGTACCAAGTATGGTTTAGACGGATCATGAGGATGTCGTGGAGATGAACTCAGAGCGTTTTGGTTATTTACAAGTGAAAACACGTATAGGCGTCTATTAAAACAGGGCCAAACCTAGATTACATATACTTGTTGTTTCAAAGTTATTTCAGTGACTATTATCAACATGTACAGTAGCAGGTTCCAGAGCAGTTAAATAAATCTTTTACATAGAGTAAAGCAGGTGTACAAGTGACATGCCATTATAGTAATGGTGGTTAATAGTTGTGTACTTGCATCTATAACCTGGATGAGTCTGTATAAATCAGGAAACTCAATTTCTGGCCATATTTCAACATCTACAGATCAATGACTGTCCGGTACGTTATACAGATTATTGTCGATTGTGATGGCCTTTACTTTTTCAAATTATTATCAGCCACAGTGGGTTTGTTTAGCCACTCACTGGTGGTACTGCCTAAAAAGAGACACAGACGTTTTTCTGGTGAACTATGGGCCAAGTTACAAAAACAGCACCAAAATCCCCCTCATGCTCGGAAAAAGGATCTCGTAAGCGGCGGTTGTGAAAATAGACAAGGAGGAGGCGCGGATAACATGTTAATAAGTTCTAGTCTGTTCACAGCGAGCTGTATGAAACACAATAGGTCAGGTTTTTTGTCCATAATCTGCGCTCAACCGGCCATAATCTCTTTATAACTCGGAGTAATGCCCAGTAATATGAACAAGGGACGAGTCTTGGAGTCTCTCCTCCGTGGGTAAATATACAACAACCTGGGAGCCGCGGTTCTCATATCTGACTCATCTGAACACACTAACAGTCGAACACAGGACCATCTGTGGATCTCTGGAAGGACATCGATGCCTTATTGGCTTCTTGTGAGTGAGTGTGTGTTAGCTACAGTAAGCCTCAGCCATGCCCTGCCCAGAGGAAAGAGGGGAGTGGGCGGGTTGGGGATTCAGCAGCATCAAGAGGATCTGGTTCTGCCCGAAACCGCTGGTGGTCTCCACAACAAGCTCCTTATACAAGATTAGGTATGCTTACTGCTTATTAATAATTTTTCTTTAATCAGTTTTGGTGAGATGCAAGATAAAATGTCAGTAAACAAGATGCACACACATGCAGAAGCACACACTGCGCGAACTGGACCTGAACCCAGCTCAGAGTCTGTTTAAACTAAACGATCCAAGTTAATGCGAACAAATATCCAGTGAGCTGCTCAGAGGTTTCCTCATATCCTGCCCTAGCCCACACACACACACACAATATGGAAACATACACACACACATATACAATATCCCCCACCCCAAAAAGGGGCCCCCTGGCTACTGTAACAGTATTAAACCATTCCTGTAGCAGTCGTGAGAGCCGGTCAAATCAGTCAACAATGCCCTTTGTTTCTGCGTCCAGGATGTATTTTTAAAAAATGGCGTCTGGAGCTCGTTTGTCAAAATTGATATTTTTGTCGCTCTAAAACTCCCCAGCTTTCCCCGCTCGCTAAGACTCTGGGCGTACCTCAGTGTGACTCTGCCAAAGCTTGTACAACTGCTTGGTAAAATAGTACAAATGCAGTCTGAATAACTCGCCAGTGCGTTTTGGCAAAAGCTGCCAGCATGTTTCTCCGACAGTGACCCACTGTGTTTAACATGGCGCTGCCTGCCAAGGGTCACTTTCCATTTGGCTTCAGCGCTCTGACACTCAAACCGAGAAAGACGTGGAGAGAGTGAGAGAGAGAGCGATGACTCCGTCAGACAGAGCAGCCGACCGGGAATCTGCTGCTGTTTAAGCAGCAAACACCCTTCCTCAGTGACAAATAGACGAACGCGCCCACCTCACACTTTTCCCCTAATCAATAATTCAACAGTGACCTCATATGAATATAAACAAGCTTTGAAAATGTAATAAGCACGGCTTTGTCCAGCGCAGCCAAACAGATGTCATGCGTCTGCAGTTTGCACTCAAAATATTCAAATCCTATTATAAATCTTGTGACGTTAATTCAAACTTTGCGTCTCTAAAGATGTGGGAATGTAACACCCCGGGGTGTCAGCAGCCTGACACTGACTGCTCTAAGTGTTTACAAAAGCTAATTCTCATGTCAAGCTGAACTCTTTCTCACAGCTCCCGTCTGCTTGTCTGCCTGGATGAGCGAAGGCTTCTCTGTCGCTTTCTGTCTCCATCCACATCTGTCTTCCACTGGCAGTGATAGCTGTTTGGAGCACAGCAGGAGGTCAATAACAACTTGTCCTCTGAGGGTCTGATTTCAGTCTGCCTGAGCATCGGTCTGACGTCTGAGAACAAAAGTGAAGGAGGGAGCATCTGGTCTGTGGTCTGAAAATGTCAGGACACACGACGAGGACGTCAGAAGAAAACGATGGACTGGAAACTGCTCATTTTGGGCTTTGTGGATGGTGGGACAATACCAGCTGAGGCTGAGAGAGAGACACAGTCAGGGAGAGAGGGAGAGAAACTGACAGAGGTGGAAGATGATAGATAGCTTTCCATACAGGGCCCATCCGTTTTCCACCGGCTAAAAACAGGCATGGCAACGAATCTGACTTGCTTTCAAACATTTGAATATGAAGGGCGCTTTACTTAAGCCCTAAAAGTGAACACAGCATTAAAGGATAATTCTGGTTTATTACATGTTAGATCGTATTTCCTTGGTTTTTGGCCATTTTTCTATTGGTTGTGATAACAATACGCTCACCAAAGTAATTGCTGAGATTTGCTGACACAGCGACATCCTTGCAAAGTCCAATGGGGCAAAAAACCACGAGCTGTCAGACGATCAGACAGGTTGTAAACAAACAAACTAGATTATCTAAACCATTTAGAAAGTGACCACGCCCAACATGAAGATTATAATCCCTCACAGAACAAGAAAACTGTACAGCAGGTCAAGGCTGAAGCAGGACTACAGTCTGTAAACAAAGGGCAGTTTAGGTAATAACTTTATTGTTCGCCTTCATCTGCCAAATTAATTTGACTAATCTGATTCTTTTTAGCGATGTCGCCGCATTCCCAGATCTCAGTAATACAAGTAACTTGATGAGAACAATGTTATTATCACTTATAGGATTGACGGCCCAATCAGGGAAAAAAACAATGACACAAGTTGAGCATAAAAGTTCATTTTGAAGACAAAACAATCTAAACGCAGGGTCCTTCTGCAGCTTTCAACTGCACATCACAGCCTTCATCAGAGGTTACAGTTTGCTCAGTTGTCATTATTAATTTAAATCCCAGAAACTGCAGTAAATGCTGCGACGTACTTCTGACAGGAAGTAGCCTGTGTGATGTGGCTGATAGCTCTAGAAAAAGCTAGTAAGTGTGGTGTTGAGTTTTTTGGTCAAAAGACAAGCTGTAAAAACTGTAATTATCCTTTAAGGCCAAAGTATTGTTTTCTTTTCTTTTTCATAGTTCTTACTACAAGCCTTTTCGACAGGTGCGATCATCAACTCCGACTGTGAAAGAATTGAACCAAAAATGTCATCCCAACCGATCGACAATGTGTGGAAGTTTTTGGTTCTTTTAAACATTTCAGAACCAGACTCAAAATCTCGACCTGCAATGGATAAACAGAAAACCCTTCACTACTCCACAACCCCACCTTTGTCCCTAACCGTACTGAGGCAGACCCCCCAACAGCAGCACCACCCACCCTATTTTACTTCTGTTGCCAACTGGAGATATAAGGGGCAAAGACGACAGAGTCTAAGGATGAGAAACTGTGTGTTTAAGTGTGTGTGTCGGGGATATGAATAATGTATGAGTGGCAGGTCTGATTGATGTGGGGTATAGGGTTTCCAGCCAGCCAGCGGAGGGGCTGTGTGTCCGTGCCCAAACCCCAACACATTGCACTGCTGACTTCAAAGGGTGTGGTCTGGACTCACTCATATACAAACACAAACTCTCTCTCTCTCTCTCTCTCACACACACACACACACACACACACACACACTCAGATGCACAAACTCGCTCACTCATTCAGTCACACACTTTTGCTTTTACACACACACACACACACACACACACACACACACACTCTGAACCACTCACATAGATGAAGACACACACATCTGCACACTCTCTTTCCTCACAAATTTACACACACACACACACACACACACACGCTGGACTTCCTGTGCTCCCAAACAGGAACACACAGGGTGCTGTGTGCTGGACAGTGGGTCTGGGATTTGGGCGGAGGGAGGCCTGGCTTTCCACACCTGTGTTTGCAGCAGTAATTAGGGGCACATTCTATTTTGGGGCGGCGAGCGCACTCTCACACACACACACACACACACACACACACACACACACTCTCTGAAGTGCACAGAGGGAGCTCTCAGTGGCTGAGGCGTACAGTACACGTAAGCTGGTGTTTGCTGTGCAGCAGCTTGTGTTTGCCAGTGGAAAGCTCTAAATGGCCTGTAAATACAAACAGTCATATTTCCATTTCCAGGCCATTTAAGAGCTCATCATGGTCTGCCCACGCACGCCTTCATGACATGACAGACAGACAGCAGACCTCGAGGATATTAGCTAAGATGCTAAAACACAAACGTTGTCACGTGAACCCATGTCTCACATCTTAAAGGTTAATGCTTGCATTATAGCTGGAGGAGACTTAAACCATCAATACATTTATTTTACTAATAAGGATTGTCTGTGTAGCAACAGCCAAAAACACTTAAAGTCCTTGTGCATGTATTATAAAAGTCGCTGATCACAGTGACAACTTGACAGAGAACACTCCCCCAACCCTGCAAACCTTTTTAGCCTCTTTTAGCTCATTGTTTTGGTTTTTATGGCACATTTACTCTTTGGTTAAGTATCACAGCTCTCATCAGTCTTGTTTCCAGCAACAGCCGGCACCTGTTTTTAGCAAACACGCTCTAATAAACCCACCGTTCACTACCTGCTTAGCACCTAAACAGCAGAACGACACAGTCAGAGACTAGCTGGTGAAGAAAGTGAAGCATTTAGCAGCTAAAGAGGCAGATATCTTTCTCAGGAGTTGGTGCAGACCACAACAGAGCTAAAGGGAGAGTGAAAATTGGACTTACATTCATCAGGTGGAAACAAACATGACTCAAAATTAATTTTACGTTACTCTGTGTCTCTGTGACACATAGAGGAACCATGTATTTGCATTGGCTGACACATTTCCAATGTGTGGTTTATTTTGAAGCAGATCCGCAGTTGCGTTTTGCAGGTTCAGTGCTAACACTGCTAGTTTGACAAGCTCAGAGGAATAAACTACAATTTTGGAGGTCATTTAATGATGGAATTTATTCACAATGAAGATACATGTCGAATAATGCATGCATATGTGTTCTGTATGTATTAGTATATTAATAAGTATTTTTAATTTGAGTTTTTTGATAATAATGGAGTCATACGGTATATCAGGCTGTGGTTTTGGTCTTTGAATGGGATTTGTTGATAATATTAAAAAGATAAAACATCACCAGCTTCATCATATACTTATTAAACACAGTATAATATCAGGTTAAAAAAATCTACTTATAAGAGTTCCTGGGGTGAATGAGCACTGGTCACAGGTCACATGCATGGAAAAGCTTGGCGAAGCTAATCTTCGACAGCCTCTTATAATCACACACCTTTCTTACAGTAGCATCTATTCTGATCTGAATTTCTAAATGTGTATCTGGTATATTTTTGAATCCTCCCAGCCACGTGGCCGGCACAGTGGAGACTACGTTACCCACCTCGCAGCATGTCACACCAGTCTGCAGCTCAACATCTCAAGGAATAAAACAAGCATGACGGGCCGTGACAGTCACCAATCTGCGAGGTCTATACTTTGAGGTTGCGCTGGTTTGGAGAGCAACGAGGCAAGCTATTGCGCTGTGAAAAACGTAAGATTTGTGAAGACGGGGAGTAAACACAGGGAGGGTGAAATGTGCTTATTCATTCTCTTTCCTCCTCGCTCCCTCGCAATCTTGTAAACACACACGCACGGTAATTACGTCTCATTAGAGCACTCAGAGCCTTTCATGTAGCTGCTGAACATGGCCACCGAATCTCCCCTCTGGCCCACAGACATAAACAAACACTTCAGCTGGCCTGCCCCCTGGAGCCATGGAGCCTCCGCTCCACAATGGAGAGCCAGGGATTCCCCTTCGCCATGGCGCATGTGCCCACCTCTCACTCCACAGCACCACCCACACCTCTTTCTTTTACTCTCATTCTGCCTCATGCTTTTTTTCTGTTCCTTCCTGTGCTCTAAACAGACAGATAACCCAAAACAGCAAAAGGGAGAAAGAGTTGAAAACAGAGAAAGAAAGAGGGAGACAGAAGTCACAGAGCTGCCTGCCTGCTGTGGGTCGGTAATGATATAATGAGAGGACTGCAGTGTTTAGTGGGCGGCTCTTTTTATAGCAACTGTCAAGACAAATGTGCAATCATTCACTTTGATTGAGTGTGTGTGTGCTCGCTTGTGTACGTGCATGTACGGGTGCACAACAGCTCGGCACACATGTGTGACGGGAAGTCAACTAGGGGATCGTGAGGTGGGCCACAGCAAGACGTAGAGAGTGAGGGGAAAGGCGAGAGAGAAGGAAAAGGGGAAGTGGAAGGAAAGGACGCGACTGGAGGAAAAAGAAAAAAGGGAAAAGGCAAACAGAGAGGTGTCACTGAGAAAAGAAAAGAAAAAAAAAAGCCTGGCCCTGGCATTGAGCAGAGGGTCAGCGAGAGGTGACGGCCGGGTCAAGCTGAGGTCAATTAAGGTGCAAAACCAGTGACTCTGGGGCAAGTTTAGAATGAAAACAAACCGCCGCTATCACTGCAGGTCACAGACAGGGCCTCCCCTCAGGTCACACACACACACACACACACACTCTCTCATATTGCTGGGGCCACTTAATTAAAAAAGAGATCCCTGGCACTCCCTTAGAAAGTCCCACCTTCTAAAAGCAAATACACAGCTCTCCATCGTGGCTGTTTTAACAAGGACAGAGTTCAATACGAGCAGCGTCGAGTGAAAGCCTCATTGTGGTGGAGAGAGAGAGGCTCTGAACGCTGTGTCGGTTCTCTCCTCATCCATCAGACCAACACCTCGGCACAGCATTTCCTCACCAATTACGCACAGGTCTCCAATCTCACTGTACATGTGCCCCAGTGAACACACACACGCCTGTCGTTTCATATAAATTCTATGGTTGTTTATACGCAGCACGCATGTGTGTCTGAATATGTGTACAACAATATTAACACAAGTACAATGCATCGTTTATTACAGTGACCTTGTTCCTCAAATTGCCCCCATGGCATATTGCAAACATGTGTGCATGTTTGCAAGTGTAAAATATCTGTGTGTGCGCGCGCGCGCGTGTGTGTGTGTGTGTGCCATACAGGGACGTATGCCCGGGTTAATATCATAAGCCTGTGTGAACGTGGATCTACTATAAGTCTAATAAAAAACAGACAGCATGAGGAAGCCATTTGGCGTTGTGTGATGAGGGAAGACAGGCTTTCAGTGCTGTGACCCAACAAATGTTTCCATTCCATTAAAGCCATCAGGCCTGTTTGAAGTGGACTGGTTGGGATGCTGTCTCTGCCACGCTCAATAGACTACAGGCAGCTCTCAGCTCTCAGCGGGCCCGGCGGGGAAATGCTGCCTGGGTCTGAATCACTCCCTCTCTGTACCTGGAGTCGAGTTCAGCTCATAAAAACAACACAATCAGGTTGTTAAATGAGGCAGTTCTGCATAAGTAGGGAGCTCTCAGCAGGGAGCGACAAAGACAAAGTTTGTGAGTTGGACGTGGAACCAAACTGACTTAATTATGCAGTTTTTAGCCTGTGACGCTGATGCAACTTACAACTAGATCCTTTTATTAAGTGTTTATTTACTAATTTTTGTAGAAGTTTATGGATAATAATAATAATATAATAAAAATAATGATAAAAAATACTACTTATTAAAAGCAGTATTACTAAGTGTTTGACAAAAAGAACCAAATACAAAAAGGTGACAAAGGGGGTGTCACAAAAATAAAAATACAGGAAATAAACAAGAATACAGGTGGGGGTGAATAAATGAATGAACAATTCTAACAATACATTGACTGTTAATGAAAAATGTACACATACATACAAAATAAAAAAATGAAAAAGTATACAAATTAAAATATACTGCATAATATAGTTTATAGTGAGCAGAATTCATTCTCTACAGAAGCTAAGGTGATTATAACATTACATTACAGGCTATTTAGTCATTGAAAGTCCGACATGTACAGCCCAAAATACCACTTTAGTTGGTCCACCAATAAATCAGATCCCTTACAAACAGACATGTTGTATTTTAAGGTGGATTTCTGAGTTTTTACGCATTGCTTTTACTGAGTTTGGTCAGCTCTGCGCAGTTTCTGTGGGTGTAATGGCAGAATTAGAAACCTGATGGATAAGAACCCATTAATACCAACACACAGACCTAACGAAGAGCCTGTATATACAAAGAGCTGTGTGGCAAATCAATACAACATTGCATTTCTCTGTTAAAACTGACAGTGCACCACAGATGATCCTATGAAGGGGAAACACAGAAAAACACTCGAGAAGGAAACAAGCAGCAGGAGAACAACACAAAATATAAAACCTAAAGTAAAAACAACATATCATACAAACACAGACACGCAAGCAAACAAATACTTTTCAGATGTGCACAATGGGGCCTATTTATTCTTATAGGCCAAGTAATATTGATGCTCCACATGCAGTGTGGCTACATTAGAGGGTGGATACCCGATCCGAGCCCGACGGGCCGGGTTCGGACAAAAAATGTAGAAATGAGGTTCAGGTTCGGTCACGTCATACTTGACATGGTGCTTCCTGTTCAGTGCTGGGGTTTATTATTTACGTGACAACACGTGAATGCAACACACAGGTGGTAAATATTCATGTAGCCTAGCTAAAGATGGGAAGGTTTAAAAAACTACCGAAAATCATGCAGGGAAATCGACAGTATGGAGGCATTTCGATTTGCTTCAGCTTCCATTAACTGCGACGGGCTCGGGTTGGGTTCAGACATAAAAAACAGAATGCCTGTCGGGGGTTCGGGTACTACTCTCTCGGACTCGGGTCAGATTTGTACAGAAATATGTGCCCGAGCCACACTTTCATACTTTAGACTACATGTGCACGTGCACACAAACACAGCCACACATAGTGAGTGTGCACAGAGAGCTGAGCATCAAAGGGGTCAGTTAGTCAGACAAAAATGTAATCGAGAGACTGAGACACTGTGACTGAGCTCTTGTGATATTTGGCTCCATTTCGACACTCTGCAGTCTGGACGGAGAATCTTCCCACGAGCCGCTCGACCGTCTGACAGAGCGAGAGACACCGAGCTAGCGAGGGAGAGGAGGTCACACACATTCCAGTCCCAAAGAGTTGGCCAGACTCCTCAGACAATTAAAACAAGCTGACCCCTCCCTCCCCCAACCCCCCTAAACAACCTCTACTCCATCAGTCCTGTCTGCTACACCACTGAAGGCTTCACTTCACTCCCTGACTCACACTGATACTCCCTAAAATGTCCCTATATGAGACTCAGCCTTTTCTGTATGACAAGACTCAAAAGCACACACAAGTACACACACACACACACACACAGGCCTGGGAGGGATTATTGCATTAGGATGCCTCTCACACTTGTGCTTCCCAATCAGGGAGTGTCTTAGCTTCACAGGCCAGCTGTGGGCTCCCTACCTACTGCTGCTGCTCTCTCTCTCTGTGCTCAGTGCAATTCAACTCCATTCAGTAAGACTTTGTTGGCATCACTAAGGCTGGATATCGAATCAATACTTTTTTGGTGCCAACTGAAATGTGTCTGTAGCACTGAGTATTGAAAACTGCAGAGTACCAAAAACTGGCATCAATTGTCTGGTCAGATCCGTAGTCGTGTTTGGTTATTCCTTAATCAAACAGTTCCTGATTTAAATTGTCATCTTGACAATTTTAGACAAGGCAGTTTTATTAGTATAGCAGCTTTCAACAACAAGGTCATTCTTATGGTAAAGTGCTTTATATAAGACATAACATTAGATATACTTTCTCGTGTGGCTGCTAGGAAACATTTTACATTTGAGAACTTTGGATTCTTTTGTTAAATGAAAAAAACAAACTGAGCTATATCGTATCACCACTAGTATTTCATAATTGTTTCATGACTTCAAGCCCAAAGTAACATGTTGCCATAGTAAATATAGACAAAGTGACAGCAATTAAGTAAAGAAATACATTTACTGAATACACAAAAAAGTACTGATTTATACAATATAGCACATGAATGAAACAGGTTGTTACTGGTAACCAATATGGATAAAGTGGGAAATAATTATTGATTTTTAATTCAAAAGAGGGAAAGTTTTGCATACAGCAAAATACAAATGTGAAATAAATAAAGACGATTTTTATGCAAGTTGTCTTGCCTTGCCTTGCTTTTTGAAGATTTCATGTGTTTATATATATTTTGTAAAATAGGGGTTGTGGCATAACTTCACCTACATGCAAGCTGCACAGAGAAGGGAAGCAGTCTTGAAATATCAAAGCTCCAGCACAGCAGCATTTACTTTATCAGGGTCATTACAGCACTTTATTTAAAGGGGAACTCCAGATACTTTACAAATCAAGGTCTGTTTACAGCTGTTACAGAGTACTACTGCGTATGTGAAAAAAGGTGTATAAAGCCTTTTGTGTCTCCAGAGGGGTTACGTGAAGTCTGATAAATGTCCTCAAGTGATGTCACTTGAGTCAGCATCAGTTCAGTCTGAAGACTACAAATTTGAAAATGAAAAATATCTGTTGGTGTGGAGTCAGAAACAAGTGAGCTTACCAGACCTCTGCAGCAGGCTGGAGGCTCGAGGCTACGTTAGCCGCTACTAGCACAACACACCCAAATCTCTGACTGAACTGTCTCAAGGTTCAAGTTGCATTGTGGGTAATGTAGGTGCCAGGTTTTGTCAAGAAAGAAGAATGCGTGTAATAAAAAGGATCATATCTCTGGTTCTGCTGCATCGATTTTTATCCTTTTTTTTTTTTTTTTTAACTGCTCATCGTGAGTCTGATGATGTTACACAGGTGCAATGCTAAGTCAGTGGAGAAAATAGAAGAAAATCAATCTACTCAACACTATGTATAACACAGAAGCTACCTAGCTATCCATGAGGCCATGAAGGAGTTTAGTATACGGTAATGTGGCCTGAGAGGAATTACCAAAGTGTAGCCGGAGCTTTGATACTTTACAAATATTTTTGGAAGACAATGGACTCCCTTCTGTCTCAAATTCTCCTCTCTCACACCCCTACTCATCACCCCCAGCTGACACCCTCCCTCCTGCCCCGACCTGTTAAACCCCCAGTGTGTGTGTCACCAAACAAACCTGTCAAACACAGCACTACAGTGCAGGACAACACAGAGGCGATAGCCTTTGTTTCCTGTTTTAAATCAAGTCAACTGAAATAAGCTACATAAATACAGTGCAGTGAAGTCAGTGTAGCATGTTTACAACAATAAGTCATTCATTTAGAGAAGAATATAGCACAATCACTGGCAGCCACAGCCTTTACTTACTTAATTTGCATTGTAGACCCTGGATAAGAAAACACTTTCTGACTAGAATTATAGAAAACTCAAATGCAGAAAGCTATCATTGACTGTTTGCCCAGCCATTCTCTGATCAGATATATTTCCTCATTCAAATCTACATTTTTGTTCATTTATTTAGGTTAAGTTCTTATTCAGCGGCTCTGTGTTAATACGGGACACACACACACACACACACACACACACACACACACACACACACACACACACAAGTAAGGAAAAATACTGGTTCAGATTCTGGGAGAAAGCAGCAAAAAAGTTTTTGGCACAAAGACAGATTGAGAAACATACAACTGTATTTAAGATACTAACTTCATAGCTTTAACTTGATGTCAATTTGTCAAAGTGTATATTCATTAGAGCTGCAATGATTAGTCGGTTAATTGATTAGTCGATCGACAGAAAACTAACCAACTATTTTTCAAGAAAAAGTAAAAAAATGTGACTGTCCCAGGCTCTCAAATGTGAAAATCTGCCACTTTTCTTGGTCTTACATGATAATAAATTGAATCATTTTGGGTTTTTGGACTATTGGTTGGACAAACCAAGACATTTGATGAGGTCATCACATACTGTGATCAATTTCCCTGTTTTCTAATGTTTTATAGACCAAACGATTGAGAAAATAATCAGCAGATTAATCGATAACAAAAAGAACTGTGATTGGCTCATATTAATCTTCTTGGTTTTCAAAACAAATACACACAAAGCAACAGCTGGCAAGTATTATAACCTCTTTATGACGGGAAACAACAGGGTTTATGGGAAACATGGTGTAATTTTTCATATGCAGCACCTTTAAAATTGTTTGCCACTGTAAATACATTTGAGTCATTTCTTTGTCAAAAAATATATAATATGTAAAAATATTTAATGTATCACTTTTGTTGTTTATAACTTGGTAAATTGAATAAGGAGAAGTTTAAAAGTTGGCCACAGAGAGCTGTATTACAGCTGACTCCTTTTATAAATAATGTGCATATTTCTTTATATGTGTGCGTCTATATTGTCTTTCTCTATGTCCGTTTAGCTAACTGTTCATATGTGTGTCTCTGCTTTCTGCAGGACTCCGGGGTGCAAACTACCCTGCAGGCTTCTTATGAAAGCTGAGGATTCTGGTTACACAAGGCGGCGAGGAGAAAGGGGAGAAAAACAGATCGGGAGGAGAAGAAGGAGAGCATCTGCTTTCATCCTCAACCCAGCAGGGGAGAGCTTAGGCCTGTCACTCTGAGAGACAGCCAGCTGCTGCAGCACGCACACACACACACACACACACACACACACACACACACACACACACACACACGATACAAACTTGGGAAAAACTACTAAATATTCTGGAGTAGCATTAAAGCTCAGTGGCATGCTCATTTCTCTTGTTTTCACAATAATAAAATTATATTCCTAATATTTAATCTATAAAATATACAGGGAAAAGCTCATACTGTAAAGTAAAGGTTTTAATGCGTCCAAAAAGTTCTTTCCAACATGAAGGACTTTCAACTTTTCTTCTCTCCTTTAAAGAAAAGACGCACAGAAAGACAATCCTCATACCAGAGCCGTCAGAGCCGTCCAGCTGGACAGACCATCTCTAGTTTGCACTAAAAGGCAAAGACAAGCACCACTTGGGTGTTTTCGACTCCTTCAGGCGGAAACAGTCGTTGGCGTGCCTACTGTAAATTTATTATGAATCTATGGTTCCAATAATTTTAAAATGATTTGCACTCGCAATCAATACAGCAATAAAACCTCATTAAATCTGACATAAATTCGCGTTACAACTTCCAAAAGTCGTTCTTAACCTGGAGGAGGATGATGACTGTGGTACGGTGTTTTTGTAGGTTCTTGACTTCCAATGTTTTATTGAGTGAAACAGCCTTGAAACAGGAAAATAGTCATTATTCGTGTCAAATTTAATCATCGTCATTGCCTACTCCTGCAAAAAGGGATAATGAGCGCTAGTCGCTTCATTTTTGAGGGATGGTAAGCCGAAAAGATCACAAACACTAAACAGATTAGCTATAGGCAGATGAAGCAAATTAAAAGAAGGCTAATTAATCATATATCAGGATGGCAAAAATACATATACATAATACATATCTCGTATAGCCAACAAGAAAGAGATTTGACAAAACAATCTCACTACGACGTCCATTTAGTAGCTGTTCTGGAGCTTTCAGTTGTATCACACAATCTCCCTCACTAGATGGAGTTTGCCCAGTGCTCATGACGCTCAAATCTTTATGTTTCAAAGCACGTCAGGGAATCCATGTTGGCTCAAAAGTTGAGATCTAAAGTTCAAGTTCATATATTCATATGAAAAAGCAAATGTAATAATATAATAATATATTTAAAGTTTTCAAATCCAGGAGTAATCCATCCTTTATCAACTAATCTTGTCCCTGCACACCTGAAGGTGGAGTTTGCGAGTTGTGATGAGGTAGACAAGAAATAAAACAAAAAGTAGAACTCAAACAAAAGACAAAACAAACAACAGTGATGCTTTGGCAAGACACAGTGATGTAACAGCTGATAATAAAGGTCCTACTTCATTTAAAGATTATTTAGAGCCCTTTCTGCTTGTTTTTACAGAAACGAGTAACAGATAAGAAGATAGCTCTTTCTCTTACCAAAACATATAGAGATGGACAGATTACTCTCAGGCAACATGGGATTAGTATGGATGGGAGGTGTGATCTCCCAAAACGAGGGAACAAAAACCTTCTCCAATCAATAAATCGTGTTCAAAGAGCAAACCATTATGTTAAAAAAGAAATGAACTTCTGTAAATTTGAAAATAAACCTCAGACTCTAAATTTTGGTGCTCTGTGTCGTAAAACTGCAGATAAAAACATGAATTAAAGGTGGTAACAATAACAAGGAACAAATATGGCGAAGGTGTACTAAATAAACAGCAGGTGAAGCAGAAAAATCCCTATTAATCACATGATGTTGTTCACCAATTGCAGGAAACAGCACAATACGGTGTGCTGAACGAGACTGTGATGCAAAATTGACAAGTTCTCCATATGTACAACAATCTATGTTTGTATGAACTGTACGATATTACTATATTTGTACAAAAAGACAATAAATATAGTTTTTAAAAAATGGACATGTTTTGACTGGAGGAATGTGCTCACTGCAGCAATCAAAGTCCAATCAATCAAAAGGGTTGCATCTGCCATTTTGCCAGTAGGAACACTGCAGTATTGATTTGTAGAAGAATCTCCCCGATTAACACAGGACTTCCAGCCTCCAGTAACCTTCCTGCCGTTCCCTTTACCAGCTGTAATCCAGCCAATCACAGCTTCGATCCAACTCTTTCAGCCAATGAACCAGAGCTGTACTGCCAAATACTGACTGGGAATAAAACAGACGAGTAAGAACGAAACGAACACGCCGTTCCCTGAAAACTCCTGAATCTCACCCCAGTGATGAGGTCAGGTTTCTGCCTGTAAAGCTGCAGATGCTCCTGCTGAAAATGTGGGTCCATACACATGCACGCAGAAACACACAAAAGCCCAAACACTCAGCGTAACCCCCCCCGCTCACTAAAAGCAGTAACCCTAGAATCTCTTCGGTCATAGATCTGTCTGTTCTTCTATTGTTAGAGCAGCAAGAGGGAGTCACTTTTACACAATCTTTCTCCATTTATCTTCCCTCAGCTGTAAATTATCTGGACTGTGAAAATCCTTCTCTGTCCCTCTGGTATGATGCCACAGTAAATACTCAGCCCATGTTTGATAATGATTTAGGATTTGGACTCCCTCGAGATCTATTTTAAGTCTCTCACCCAATTCGTTAGTCTTATCGTCATATCTCACCTCCTACGTCTCTTTCCTGTTTATCCAAGTGAAACTCTCTTCTGTTTATGTGTGCGTCATGTTTTAACTAATAAACAGCACAACAAAGTTTCACTGCAAAGCCTCGGCCCACATTTGTGTTGATCGCTAACATTCAAATATGCACAAGGAGAACTTAATGCAGAAATATACGAGTGATTCGCTTAACGAAACAGTGAAGAAGCACAACACACAAAATGAGTCTATCCAGTTGAATAAAACACACAGATCTTGCTGTTGAAGTTTTGGGATTTCTATGGACTTTTGAAAAATATCATTTGCAACGCAACACGTCTATTGCAAAAAAAATACCTTTGTAAAAACAGGCAAAATATTCTCTAATCAATAGAAACTTGCTCGTACCAAACAAAAGAATCTGCACATGATGCAACCAAACATACCTTGATTAGATTTAATCTAATCTAAATTTAAACTATCATTAAAATCAAGCCACTACAAAACACTATCAGGAAAATAATTTGTCTGTGATAAGAAAACATAACATTTAATAATCCTTAAAAAAAGATATTATGACTCTGAATTTGCCCTTTTTGTAGGTTTTTATTTCCTTTGATGGAATCTAGGGCAAATCTAGGCAATCATCAATATCAGCTGTGCTTGTTGCAAGAGAATCACTTTCAGGTAAACTACAGAGGTCAGCGTCCTCTTGAAGCAAAACAACAACAACTTTCAGGTGCATGACAACATAAAATCTGTGCAAAAATCTGTTAAAAGTCTGCGCGCCTTAAGGATTTCTTCACTTTAGAGATGATAAGCATCAACACTGCTACCTGTAATCCATTTTCATTTTGAATCCCTAAAATACAAACAAGTACCCTCGAGAACCACTGTGAGAAAAGTCTATGGTTGAGCTCATATTCCACGACACATTTTAGAGGCTCCAAGAACCAATTACACTCTTCAGACCTGGGATCAGATATCCTTTATCAGTGCTTGAAAAGGCATAAAATGTTTTTGTTTTGTTCAGCCATCACGCTCTGTAAATGTAGATGTTGGTGAAATAAGCCCAGTGTGTGTGTGTGTGTGTGTGTGTGTGTGTGTGTGTAGGTTCAGTGAGGTTTTATTGCTCTGAGCCACAGGGGGGGGGGCAAACCTCAGTTTATTGAGCTGCTGCTTAGGCCATGGGTCGAATTTCACCTGCAATTAACGCCACAAAACATGCACACACACGCACACACACACACACACACACACACACACACACACACACATCCATGAACGCACACAGCTGCTGTCATTTACTCATCCTGCTTGTGTGGGATGCCAAATCAACATGACGGTAGCTTCTGTCACAGTCTCTCTCACACTAAATGATGAACACTCGGTCTAACCCCATGCTGAGCGTGCACACACACACACACACACACACACACACACACACACACACACACACAAATCTCAAGAGATGATATTATTGTAAAGGTGAGGGGTCGGGGAGCTGTAGTTGTTGTAGTCAGGAGGTTCTGGTGATGAAACCTAACGCTCCCTCTCCTCTGCCCTATTAGCTCCCATTTTAGCTCTTTACCACTCCAGCTGTGTTTATTAAAACCTCACAGAGCAGGCAAAGGTATTTACCAGCTCCCTGAATCACTGCTGTAAAGATCCAGGAACGCATATAACACACACACACACACACACACACACACACACACACACACACACACACACACACACACACACACACACACACACACACACACACACACAGTTATCTATACAACAGAGTACAGTATAGCATGGGGACAGCGCCGTCTACGACACGGCAAAGTACAGTAGTGAGCCTTTATAAGTTACAGTGCACACATCTGAATCCTACAGCAGCCAGTAAACACGCAGCACAGGCAAAATCTAATGTTGTACCTGTTGTACCGGTACTGACTACCTTCCTTGACACTGGTGATGTGATGATCGTTATGTCTAGATGTGATATCTGCTGTATGAAGTTGTGTTGTTAGTTATTACTGTGGCTGTGTTATGTTCAAACTAGAGCTGCAACAATTAATCAATTAATCAATCAGTTTTGACTCATGTTTTAAGCAAAAATGTCAAAATATTCTGGTTCCAGCTTCTCCAATGTGAACATTTGCTGGGGTTTTTTCGTCTTCTATGATTATACACTGAATATTTTGGTTTGGTTTTTTTGACCGTTTTCTGATATATTATGGACCCCAAGATTGACCGATTAATCGAGAAGATAATCAACAGAGTAATCAATAATCAATAATGAAAATAATCTTTAGTTGCAGCCATAGTTGGAGCTGTGCTGTCAGTACCTGCAATTATATCAACTTGGCCGTGTGGCCAAATGAACTGAATTGAACATGAGGTGTGTAAATTGGTAGAAAACCTGGATTTGTTAAGTTCTGATGAACTTTGAATCTGTTATCTCCTCTTTTGTTTTAATGTACAAAACATCAAGGCTCTCAAGCTTCAACACACTCCCAAAACTCACACATCAACGTTCATCGTCCATCAGCAATCTCAAGTCCCATCAAAATGTCTGTTAGAAAGATAATGAGGCCCGTTCTGCATGCTGAGTCGCTCTGGAAAAGCACCTCAGCAAAAAGTTCAAAATGTAGACGTCAATGTCTTGCTTACTGTACCCAGTTCCCGAGCCTGCCCCCACTGTCACCTCCAAGGCCAAAAACATGTGATGAATGGCCCAGCGCTCTCATCAATCATCTGTGATTGGCCCTGATCTGCGCTGTGATTGGCTAATTAGCCTCATCTGTAACCATTACTGCACAGAGAGGCAGCTGCGGCAGGAAAAAAAAAGGATAAGAAAAATAAAGGAGGTGAAAAATGACACCATCAGGGCTGTCCTGTCACCTCGCTGCCTCCACACAATGCCAGGAATCAGACAGCTACCGCCACACAGGGGCAACCACACACACACACACACCTGAAGGCTGCAAGGAAACACCTTTCAAAGACCAGAATTTCACAGGTAATTATATTTTGAAGATAAATATGCGAACAAGACAAGAGCAGGGAGGAGGGGGTTGTCGGGACTGTGTGTCAGCGGGTCAGACACATCTCATCTGGCAACAGTTTCTGCTCCGCTACAGCAGCGAGAACAGCAACGCCAGCTCCAGTCAGGGGAAAAATAAGAGCCGCTTATAAGATGTCAGAGGGAAATATCTGGTAACTGCTCGCCAAATGAGAGCCGGACAAGAGGGAGCGATGGTTTGGTGGAGCACTGGTCCAGTGACGCAGCTTTTCAGGAGTACAACACACCAAAAAGTAAAAGGTTAAGAGGCGGGAGGGACGTGAAGAAATAAAAAACACAAGGCGGGAGAGGAAACAGACAAAAAAGACAGAGACAAAGTGAGGCAGAATGGAGCCCGAGGGGAGAGAAAGGGCCAAAACCACTAGGCCAACTTGTGCTCCTGCTCCCTCCCAGCCAGCCCTCTTCTCTGCACAGGAAATGGCTCTCTGCAGCCAGAAGGGGAGGAGGTGTGAGGGGGGGGAGGGGGGGGGGGGGGGGGGCTCCAAACAGCTGTACCCACCATGGGCCAAGTCAAGGTGGGGGCACAAGCTGAGAGGAGAGTAAAGATGGCCGACTCCTACATCTTTATCTGCTCAGATAGAGTCTTTAGTGAGTGATTATTGTGGGTTTCCTTTCCTCCTTGGCACGCTCAGATTCAGAAATTTTGTTCTATATCACCAAATCCCAGAAAACCGCACTCAAAAAAACAAAACAAAGAAAAACAGCACCCTTTTCACAAAAATGAAAGAGTCCAAAGCTTAACCCCTTTGAGGAAAATGAGATCAGGAGGATTTAAATGTTTTTATCCGTCGATTTTATACTAAAGTGTTCAACTCCCAGCATCTATTCCATAATACCATAATAATAATAATAATAATAATAATAATAATAAAAATAAAGGACTCCATTGAGAGTGACTGGGCAGCTCCAGGTCTGTCTGTCTGCCTGCCTGGGACAGACACCCGATACCCGGCTGAGACGATGCCCAGCCAGCCGCACGCCTTCAGACGTCGTTAGAGCAGACACACAGCACGCCCCTCCTGCCACCCGCAATCCATCCACAGCCAATTACAAGCAATTTCCCTGTCCTGGGTGGGGTGAGGAGAGGGAGAGAGAGAGGGAGGAAAAGCAGTTGTCAGCCTAAAGCAGACACACATGGTTCTGTTTACAAATTGCCAGTTGTTTGGCTTCGCCATGGTAACACAGTGCTGACGCTGGCTGGATGGATATTTCAGAGTGAGACAGAGCGAGGCAGAGGGGTGGGGGTGGAGGGGGGTCGTGGTGACAGTCGAGCCCTTTGATGGTCTGCAGGGTGGGGTGAACTTTCAGCAGGAGAGATGGTTCATTTATGCATAATGTACAAACGTCTCACAAACACACGTCTGTTTCCCTCCTGCCTTCATCTTCGCCCCCTTCCTCCTCCTCCTTCTCCTCCTCCACATCAGTTCCCCTCAGCACCTCGGGCTTCTGTTTGGCTTCCCGAAATCCGCCTTTCCGAAACTGGAGACGCACAGCGAGGAGGTGCCTGATTCACCAGAACTGGAATGTCGGCCGTTCCCACAGGAAACCTGGAGCGTCTCAAGCCAGGGTGCCCTGGACAGGCGAGTGCACAGACACAAATCCGGCAACACAGGTTTTGCACGTACAACACATAAGTACACAGCTCAGACTAACATAACAGGATGAAGAAACCTGCTGAATGTGACCCAACAAACTCAATTTTACTTGTACAAGAATGAGGGCCAGACTTGTTGTTTCACATAGTAGCTAAGTGGACAGAGCCACAGGTTCTGGAAGTTGTTTTTATTTCTCTAAATAGCAGCATTAAAGTTACCTGGATACTTCAGTAATACAATAATACAATTGTTTATGTTATGGCCATTGGGTATAAATATTTGAACTTTGTTTATAAGAAATCATGGTTTTCTGTCAGTTTCATATGCTAAATACAAAAAAATATATATACTACAATTCCCATGAGCCTCAGTGGCTGTTGCACTGAAGAATACAGCAGCCAGGGGTAAAAATCAGAGCTATAGCTAATTTTGAACAGTTGCAGGAAGCTCAGTCTCTAAGTTCAGCCTAGAGATGTGGCAGCTGAAATGCTTTGTGATCAAATGTCTCTTACACCAATGCTACTTGGGAGTCACTTTTATTCCAACTTCTGTTTTTTGGTACATAATCTTTTATCTTTGACTTTTTATCAAAGAACAAGATTATTTTTCGACACAGTTTCTAATCAGTTGTACTCATAATTCATCAAGGAATGGAGTTTAATGCCAATCAAACAAAAGATGTGTTCACATCAGAGGTGAAGCAGATTTTTGCCTCACTTTAGTTGAACCAAAGTGACTGCTGGGCTTAAAACTCCAGTTTTCTTTTATTTTCCTCCAGTTTTTCGCCTTTATCCTCTTGTTTCTGTACATTCATGAAGTACAGTCATACAGCAGTAGGATAAGCGTAAACTGTTCGCTCAAAACATTGTCACCTCATGTGGACATGCCTTCAGTCTGTTCGTGCCCACTTGGGTTTTTCCACTGACTTTATATGCAATTGTACTGCCTCTAAAATTCGCTTTGCGTTTAGTCCACCCCACCTAGAAGTGGCGCACCTTCCTGTCACCTCACATCTGTCTGAGAAAAGTTAAGTGGACTTTTACTTCCAGGATCGCAGTGAGATGTTATTATATACTGTAGACCATCTTTATTTTGTCAGATGTGAATCTATTTGCGTGACAGCGAAATACCGTCACACAAACGGATTCGTTTTCAAAAAAATCAAACTTTTTGTGCTTCTATTTTACCAATCCCAATTCAAGTCTGACTTCCTACCACAGGAGGCAAAAATTATTCAGTGTGGTTACGATCGGATATGACTGATTGAAAGTCTTCCCGTTTCAGGCAGTGACTGATGCTTCACTGACACCATCGACGCCTCCGCACCCCGCCTTAACAGCGTGAACCGCCGCTTCACTACCACCCCGCTCTGACACGGTGACCCCACACTGTGATCTGCAGTCAAACTGAGGTTCCCCGCCGTAACCTCCTCACCCCCACTCCCATCTCAAAGAGCGCCCCCCACCACCTCCGCCACCATCACCTCCTAATAATAACACGGTCCGCAGTGAGGGGTCTGCTGTCAGACATGGCAACCCGTCGAGTCTTTCATCTCAACAGCCGCACACACGTGTTCCAACCTTAACCTATCACACACTTTGACACACACATAGGAATGTGCGCTTCCTTACACACACATGCACGGGGGGAAAAACACACACATTCAGAAACACTGAGCTCTGTCTGCTCCTGGACGTGGCGACCCCACTGTTCGTTTCATCTCCCCACTCCTTTCTCTGCTTGCTGCTGGCACCATTACGTTAACACAAACACCATATTTCTGTCATCGTCCCCAGGACGCAGCGTTCTCTTAATATCTCTCTTTCTTCTGCGGGCGTTCGGGGAATGGTGATGGGGGCCTGAAGGGATCTGGGACATGGGTGAGTTGTGGGAAACCAGAGTGCAGTCTGTGGCCTCACAGCATGCGGCCCTCTCCCTCTCCTCCCGCTCCCCCTCTCCTTCTCTATCTCTGTTTCTCTTTTGGCAGAGAATCATAGAAGGCTTCATGCAGATCGCATATTGCGGCCTCAAATGATCTGGGAAAACATGCCCTGTTAATGCTATGTGCACATCTGAACCCTGTTCAACTCTGAAGCAGTGCACGCACAGTTTGTGTCTATTTCTCTGGGCTTGTGTGTGGTTATGCTTGTGTGTGCTTTACCTCCACATAGTCTCTGGCGTGGCCCCAGTCCCTCTTGGAGTCCAGGTTGCCCAGGCTGAAGCTCTCCAGTTGGCCAAGGTGAATCTTTGCCACAGAACGGCTGATTTTACGCGTCACAAAGTTCGAACCTAAAACACATACATTAAAAATGCTTTGTTGGCATCTTCTGAATTCAATTACAGTTTACACGGGATATAAATATTGCAGAGGTTTAGCTAGGTCCAACACATACAAACACAGATAGTCAGAAACAGAAAAAACAGAGCATATAAGTGAAATCGAGGCCTCCTCATTGAAGATGGAGTTTAGAGCTCCCTACAAAACTTCTGCATAACACTGTATCACCACACACATACATAGACAGCCTTCCAAACCTCCACTACTGCTCCAAGTCCTCTTTAGCCAAAGCAAAAACTCAAGCAAAAAGCCACCCTGAGTCAATCAATTCGTTACCACCTCACATTACAGCCACTAGATCCTTTCAGATTCCTTCTCTCTCATTTTCCTCTCTAATTCACTGTTTCAGTGTCAAATCTGGGCTAGATGCCAAGACAAATCTCAGACCATCAGTCTGTCAACACCAAAAAAAAAAAAGCAACAGGGAAGTTCCACAGAAAAATGACAACCAAACAGGACCACCCTGGCTCTGCTGGTGCAGTGTCCAGTCCAGAATCACCACATCAGCAGCCGATTCTGCCAGATCGCCCAGCGGTGCTCCTCATTCTGAGCCGACACACGTGGCGATATTATCTGCGGGAACAACATGGGCTCCTAATGACTATTTCTGTGCCGCTATGAAGGGTTAGAGAATGTTTTTGGGTGTTTTGGCGGGACACTGAGAGCTGGTGTCATGTTATCTGTTCCTGCTGTGGGGGGAAAAGATGCCATGGAGAGCCTGCGAATAAATGCACCAGACCTCCAACCCAAACACTGCATTATACTGATGGAAATCAACACTAAATATTAGGGTGTCATGTCTAATAATGCCACCGTCTTAGTTGAAACAGCTTATTAGAGCTTGAGGGGTTTAGCTCTGGCTAGGCTCTTCTGTCTTATGTTCAAAAACCAAAATGGCAGCTATGTGGGGATATGTGAAAATATAATTTCAAAGGAAAGCTTGAAGCTTGCATCAAAGAGTTGGCTATTATTAGCCCACACAACATCTCCACTGTACATAAATCTCCCACAACCTTGCGTGAACCTCTTCGAGACCTCTTAAGAGCTCCTACATGCTGTTCTTTAAACTCATCATGTCTGGGATGAATGTTGCCTTTTCAGCTCTGCGTCCATCCTGGCCATAATGCAGCAGCTCTGTCTCGACACTGTATCACTGTTGCCCTGACATGGAGCAGAGCCTTCACTTAGACACAAGAAAATCCCATGAACCCAATCATGCGAATGCACCAAATTTGTAGTAATTATTTCATAGGAAAGCGACAGCCCTGGGCAGGCTGAGCAAAAACAGACCAGAGAAGGTTAGACACGCTTATTTGAGAAAATACAGCATGTTGTGTGTTGGTAGCAGCTCACATGTTGCCATGTTGAGCTGCAGTTTAATCAAGTTTAAATGAGGCTCTATGCAGTCTTCAGACTTTCTCTGCATCGCACTACAAGCACTACTTTTACTACCATCTATTATTCAGAATTCTGTGACTCAATATTATTCACGTTTTTAGAAAATAGCATGTGTCTACAGAGTGTAGATAAATTGTCGATGGAAACCCCCTCTGATGTCAAACCTGTCCTGACTTTGCATAACTGTCTCATCTGGCCCCGGGGCCGTTCTCTCTAACCTGGCAGGTCATCTGTTCTGGCAGGTACCACTGCTCCTGCTTACTGTAGTCAAATGTTTACTCATCTGCCACTGACATATCCATGATTGCCAGCCTGCTCTCATCCATATCAGCTAGACAGGCTCATCACAAGGTGTGGGTTATTTACCATACAGCTACACACACACATGAACATACAACATTCAACATGTCATTTATCTAGTGTTCAAACGAAAAGCAATTAGTCAATGGACAGACACTTAATCGACAACTATTTTAAAGGGGAACTCCACAGATTTTACACATGAACATCAGTTAGTCATGGGGGATATTACTCAGTAGTATCAGCTAGTATTACTCAGCCAGGAACAGTTGTATAATGTTTTCTGTGGCTCCAGAGAAACTTTCTGAGAAAGGTCTGAGAAAACAACCTTTGTGATGTCACCAGGGTTATCTTAGCTTTTGAAATTGAGAGCCTTTAATACAAACTGGGGGCAGGAAGTTTTAAAGACATGGGTTTTTTTTTTAAAAAGGGGTCTAATGAAAAGATGCTATCGAGTTGCATTATGGGAGGTGAAGAATACAGTGTTTTTGGATCTTGACCTAAAGGTCATGATATACCGGTCTCGTGAGAGTCTCACAACTTTACAGAAATGCAATCCAAAATTTGTGAAATGCTCTTTAAATAATAAATTATGTTTCTGAGCCATTTATCAAGCAAAAGAGCCAAAGATTTGATGGATTACCCTCTCAAATGTCAGTATTTGCTGCTTTAACATTGCAACATGAGTGATTGCTATTTAAAGCCTTATTTTTCTTTTCTTCTGTTTCTTTGAGCCTGCACTGTGTGCACCCAATCCACTTTTTATTATAATCAACTTTTGTTCTCTTTTGTTTCCCATGTATTTCTCTATTTTATATCATTGTAAATTAAATATTTTGGGGTTTTCAATTGTTGGTCTGACAAGCACGCAATTTTATAATGTCACCTTGGACTGGAAACTTGACGGATAATTCCCACAATTGGCTTTGACATTTCTAGATTAAAAGATTAATAATAATTTTTAAAAAATCAATAGATTACACGATCAATACATTGTCATCAGTTGCAGCTCTCCATATTGTATGTTAGGCAATGTAACAAGAGCCCAGATAGGTAACAACAGTAAATTGGAAGGCAGGGGTTTGATTTGATCTAACATCCATGGGGAACTCAAGTTTGCAGGTTAAACACAGGTTGTCAAAACTCTGCAGATCCAAGTTGGCTCTTAAAAAGGTGGCAGAGGGATACAGTGTAGCACAGTACACCCAATCAGTAATAAAGTCCATTATTTCCCCCCAAGCACACCTGTAGTCTCCTTGTAAAGCTCACACCTCTGTTTGGAGTGGCTCTGCTCCCTGCCTGCTCTAATTGGTGCGGTGTGGACCAGAGCATGGGCCTAATGGACCGGCCTGCCTGGCTGTGGACAAAGCCTGCTCTGTTACTGGCCCGGGTGTTAATGTGTTTCCTTTACTGGCAGCGGCACCGCAGGACAGCCAGGAGGAGGGAGGAGGGAGTGGAGGCAGGCGAGGGGAGCCAGGGGGGCTAACAGGAGGTTTCAAGCCCAAACAGGGCAGCGGTGGCCGTTTAACCTTGCCCATGGCCCAGCAGAAAGTCTAATAAAACCACGGGCCGTGAAAACTGAGCAGACAGCAAAACCCATGCCAGAAACGGACACTCAATCTCTCTCTCTCTCTCTCATTTTCATTTAACCGTTTCTTTTCTTTTTTTCCATCATTCCTTTTAATTTTTTGGCCAGAGAAGCGACAGGAAAAACGTAACACACAGGCCTCGTTGGCACAGCTGGGCTGAAGCATGGGGAGAAAAAGGAGGAGGAGGAGGAGGCGGAGGAGGGTGAGGAGAAATGTGCAGAGATGTCTCCCATCCAGAGCCAGGTCATGTGGGCCCAGACAGGATGGGGACGGGAGCTGTCAGCTGGGGGCTCGGGTGTGGGGGAGTCGGGGAGGGGACTGTGGGTTTGAGGGGATTTTGGCTCGACTGGCCTTGGTTACTCAACAGATTCTGTTGTTAAAACCATGCTGCTAAAGAAAGGTGACTTATGAAGTCTGTCTTCAAACTGTGTGACGGCCCAGCCCTTACACACTCAGACCTCAAGATGTCTGACTAACACTCATTTATATTACGGTCTGTGAGTTTATGTGCATTTACTAACTGAGATTCAACCACAGTGTGATTTATTCAAATCACTCTTCTGTAACATTTATTTTGAAGTCATAATGTGTGGTCACGGCTCAGCCAAATGGCACATTAGCTCTGGAAAAACTGAAAAGCAGAGTGAATTCAAGTCTTGAATCATATCACACATTTATCAAGTTTATCTTTAATGTTACATTTGCACAGGTAGAACATCCACTTCCTTCCTAAGCCAAGTCTCCTCTTCCTGCTTTAGACCTGGAGTATGTTTTTCATCACCACGTAAATCTGTTTCTAGGTGATTTGCAGGATGTTACTGAGTTCTCCCATTTCTTTATAAAAATGTGGAATGACTTGGTAACCCAGACTGTTTTAATGAGCCACATTCCAAAAATAGGATCGCCTACTTGTCTTTAAAAAGTTGAACACAAAGATTCCACGTATTTTCCAGATATTTAACAGTTGAGTCATTTCTGTCCCGAGCTTGTCTGAACTGGCCACGTTTTGAAGCTGGTAAAGAAAAAATAGCCAAGACTTAATTTTGATTGCCACAGTTGTAATAGAAACCCTTAGGTTACCTCAACACAGGGTTTACACACCTGTTTTGGAACTCAACCAGAACTGCAAATCCCATAATCCCACTCTGTCTTTGAGCAATGGCCTAGGGGAGTGAAAGGATGTGTGGCACATTTGAAGTGAAAAATGCAACCCTTAATTTCAATCTCCACTCCCACGCATTTCAGGATTTAGGTCGACCCTGTAGCCCTGTTTACATCAAAATGAACGCGCACTCATCTCATACCCATCTTCTTTATCTGTACTGAGTTATGAACAAAATACCTGACTTGCAGGAATACTGAGTGATTCTGCAGGAGGAATCTTCCCCAGGTCGGGGGTTGGCCAAATTCCACCCGGGCCAAAGACCTGTCAGTGTCTGCCATCACTGTTATTGCACAATTCACATTCTGACTGATCTCTGGAGCTTCGATGAAGGGAGAATATTTGCGTTACATCCAAGAGAGGTCATGTGCTCAGCTCCGCCAACACAGCGTCTATTCACACCTGACAGACTGCTGCCCTCGTTCTGGGTTGACTCAACTGACAGGGAGGGTGCAGAGAGAAAGAAATGTGATACGAGGAGGGTTGGAATGGGGCTGGAGGGTTGCGAAGACAAAGACCAAGAAAGTACCTTTTTTAATTGGGTGTGATGCAACAAAATGGACAGACGGCACAGGGTGTGCAAAGGTGTGGGGAAAGAAAGGGAGGGTGTGGAGAAAGAGAGGGGAGTAGATCATACATGTTTTTCTTGAGCTCGAACACTGACAACACCACCTCCACATTGCAGAACCGAGAGCAAATGAGACAAAGTGTTTCACCCTAGTATCGAAAACAAAGACGTAATTGTTTCTGGTAGCATCCCGGAGTTCGACTGAATCAAGCAACCGTAGAGCGACATTTTGAGGTTCAACTGTCATCCTAAAAGGTCTGGCAAAGGTTGAGAAAAGGCGACAGGGTGCCCTCAACTCGCGGTGCAATTAGCGCCGCTCAAACCGAGCACCCTGTCAACAAGATTCTTGGTTACCATGGGGATCTGGGACAACAAACACAGATTCGAGGGCGGCGATGGGGATGAGTGAAGGTAGAAACCTCAACAATCACGTGACAAGTCTGAAGCCAAGGTAGGCTGAGGCGGAGCGGAGCACCGTTGTGGCCACGTGACACAAAGTGGTGGAAGGCATGGAGGGAGAAGAGGACTCTGTCATCAGCTCTGTTTTGAGGCATCAGACTCAGCTCTTCACTTGGCCACAGTTCAGCTGATGTTGAGACTGCTCTCACTCAGCCCTTTCTCATCAACACCCGGCAAAACGAAAGACCGAAAAACAAAAAAGTGCCCGCTCCATGCCGAGTTCCGTCTTACGAGATACTGCCAAACCCCCTTGACGCCCCCTGACCGAGTCATTCCTATCTGAACATTTCCTTTGAAAATAACTTCTCCAATAAATGGAAAACATATCCTCTTACAAATCTATCATGTGATCTAACCTTTTGGGATCAACCTCAACGAAAGCAGAAAGATGAAGCCGAGGCATGTAGAGGTTCAGCGGCTGTATGTGTGAGTATTTGAGGGGGCAGCATTGACTTTGGCAGTGCTATTCTAACTTCCCCAATGCTAACTGGTCTTCTCTCCTAACATAACAGTATATTATTCTATACTGCCAAGCGTGAACCACAGAGCTCTCAGGGTGGAGAGATGGATGGGACTTCCCCAAATAAACCAGAGGATTAGCCTACAACTGGAGCTGGTCAGTAGTAGCAACAGTGGATACACACACAAAACATATTACTGCACTGATTTACTGCAGAGCCTTAGATCAACACACTGCTAATAACTATAAATTAAACTTGGGTTTTGTCTTTTATTGTCAACATTAGATTTTTGGGGAGTTTGAGGTCCTGTATGTTTGTTGAATATTTTGACCAAATAAATATATGAACTGGTTATTTGCACAGGTTTCACTGCTGATCACTTTTGCCAAGAGACTGGAGTACTGCACGGTCTCATGTGTCACAGCAATATGGAGTCTATTTAGCACCCCTGCTAACTCTAATCCCCCTTTACAGAGTCAGTGTGAGGGCTGTTTGTTATGGCTAACAACTAAGCTAACCAGATAGGAGCTAGCCGCAGTGTGAACCGGCCGGCAGATGCGAGCTTCTGTTTGCTTTGCTTCACGCTGGATTTCCACCGGGATATTTTTCCGTCCCATTCCGACCTTTCGCTGCAGAACAATGGAGATCGGCTGTTTATTAGTTGAGCGGTCAGGTGTTTACGAGAACTGTAAGAGAAACCAGAAGCGCATTCCTGCTGGGATTAAGTCATCCTGGGCGATGTAAGAGACAGAGCTCCTTGTTGAATCCTACAGAGGGACAGTCTGAGGGAAACTGGTGTTAAGATTTACTCTTCCCTCTCCAGCCATTCCCAGCAGCCACCAGACCGTCCTATGTGACACACCACACCATGCCACACTGCGCCATGGAGATGATTGGCCACTGGTAGGTAACTTTGGCAGACGCCATTAGAGCAGGACTCAGCAAGTTTGTTGTTAAAGGGAAAAACTCCCTCATAAAGGCAAACATCTATTTGTTTCTCAAACACAGACACTGGCACCCTGGGACAATGACTTCACAGCTTTTCCTGTGTGTGGGAGAGCGGGGCTGATGTCAGAGCCACTGAAACTGACATCATGCATTTCCTCCCTCATTAGTTACTAATTATCCAGAGGTACAAGTGGCACGTAAAGGACAGGAGGGGCAGCACACAGGTAAATGAATAACCCTTTATCGCTCTTTGCCACAAGTGTGTGAACACACATAGGGATAGTGTTCAAAAACACTGAGCAGAGATGTTCAGGGTGTGGCTGGGAACAGAGGAGTGATTCAAATTCCTCTGGTGATCTGCAATGTGTTTCACTGGCTTCTTTGGTGACGTGTTTGGTGTTTTAGTGAGCAATTTCTCCAAAATCACTTAGGAATCAAAGAGTCAGTAAGGTGAATTTATTGGCTTTTATTTTATATATTTTAGTGATTTTTGTGTAGTTTTTACTGTTGAGAAGGTTTGAGTTTAGAGCAAGTGTTATCTTAGTAACCATTTTCATTGTCTTTCCTTGTCATAACTGTTGAGTTCTTATATTTATTAACTGTGATTCAGTTGATTCAGGGAAATATGTTCTTATATACTATACACTAAACTTATATGTAAAGTATATAATATGTACAATAATGAATACTATTTTGAAGGTTAATACAAAAGAAATTGATGTTGATCCATCTACATCTATTTACTAAAACACAGAGATATTATATTTTGTACTAACAAAAAACAATTATGACTGAGAGGACACTATCAAAAACTTTAAATTCAAGAAACATCATAAATAGAAAGGTAAACTTCTGCTCATGTTTTCGTTTTTGGAGCTGTCACTGGAGTCACCACAGTCCACTATTTCAGTTTCCTGTTGACCAATCCCACAATGCAGCATACAGTATAACTTGGCAGTTTTAGTACACTTCGTTTAGTACTTTTTCTGGTGTGAAGGTAAAACAAAACTCAATAGGTTGAATTCGTATACAGCATGCAACAGCTCTGTTTAACATCTGATGTTAACAACACCAAGAATGACGTTTATATATTTATTTATAAACTCAATGTTGAATCAGTATTCTCTCCGTACAGTAACACGTATAAGTACAGTAGTTATGAATGTCACACTGTGTAATTTACAGTACAACCTTACACACAAAAATGTGCCATGGGGGTGTTTTGCAGCTCAAAGCACCAAGTCCTCCTGTCTAAAGCCCTCTCGTGGGTGAGGGCCAAACGCCCCCTCAGTGCGGCAGCGGCAGCGGCAGGGTCACGGCGGGCCCCGGGGGGCCTGGGTAGACACTGGCCAATGCAGCCAACTCAAGCGCCACACTGGGTTGTGCAAGGCAGCCGTGGGACATCTGGCCACATCACAGCGCAGCGTTCCTGCTTTATGAGCAACAACAGCCGTAACTCTGAGAATAGAAGTGGCAGGGGTAAACCCAACGGCCTGCTGGAGAAATGCTGACTGTGGAGAAAGGAGCAGTAAGACATGGAATGAAGCAAGAGAGAGGAAGAAAGGGGAAAGGAGTGTGTGTGTGTGTGTGTG